>CAJUYG010000090.1:57313-74210 GCA_910591675.1 Galerucella calmariensis | reverse complement strand
AGACTTTTTTAACACATCTTCTCCGCTACACGGTTAATAGAAGACTCCTCAAAAAATAACGCCAGAAAAGAAAATTGCCGGTTATAAACAACGCTGATTTGCTGAATTCTAAACTGGAGGCGGGACAAATAATTAACGGACGAATTCTTTAAAAGTGTTTACAATGAACACGTGTCCCACATGAAACAGAAAAGCGGCATAGGAATAACAACAGAAAAGGTCATTAATCTTAGAACAGAGGGTAGGGACGTGTGCAATTTGAAAACAATTTTGCTTTCATTTCTACATTTCTTTAGAACAGCGAAACGTAGAAAAGGGGTTTTAGCGATATTCGTTTAATAGACAAAGGCGTAGAAAAAGGGTTTGGAAAGAAATTACTTGGAAGTCTATGATAGAAGTAGATGCAAAAAATAATGATAGATATTCTATCGTTACATAGAGTAGCACTTAAGAGGGGCTCGGGGCAATGTATGCAATGAAATGACAGAGCCTAGCAAAGTCTGGAACGGCATTCACTGGTACTGAGCTAGCGTTTGGTCAAAAACTGCAGTACGAGGGTTTGTTTCTCAGTGGTTATAAACAATTATTTGACTAACTCATTGGAAATAATAATTATTGTTAATTATGAGGAGCCTGAATGAATTTGTTGTTTGAAACGAACTAAGTTTAATATTCGGATACTAGTCTAGATTTGTCGCAGCCTTTGACTTTGTTGGTAGTTGTCATTTATGGTATCGATATTTGGTTTTCCATTCAAAATATCGATTGTTACAACAAAAATACAACTACAGCGAAATGGACACTTCCACCCAGCGACCTTGTTTGCTTCTGTCAACTGTAGTTCTGTTTGACAGATTGAAAAAAATTTCCAAGGGTGCGTTCATGAACGAATGTACAAAGTAACACTTTACTCTGTAATGGAATTGGTTGACATTTGATAGTGACGACGAAGAAGAAATTTTAATAGTGTCTCTTGGAAAAAAAAGTTGCGCTACAACGAATAGAAAATTATGTGGAGATTGTATTGGAACGGTTCCTTTCTTTTGAAAATTTTGTATTTGTACTTTCTTGTTTCTAGGTAACCGGTTACAAAAACTACTTATGCTTATGCTCCATACCGCAGTCTAGAAATGTGTACATTGGAAATGTCAAAGTTTATTTATGAACTCTAGGAAAGTAGTCACAGAGTACCAAAAGTTTCATTTATGATCGATTGTTGTCAAAAAAGTGTGAGAAATGTATACTCTGTAACGTTTATGAACTCACTCCAGTCGTGTGCGTATAAACTAGAGCTGACCTCTCCTGGCAACCTGGTTCACTACTTCGTTACCAAGGATTTCTGTGACTAGGACCAGCTCCCAGTTACTTTAAGAGTATTAGAAACCAACGAGCTAATATTACTAGCAGTAATTAATCAATTAATCAATCATTCGATTGCGTCAGTCAATAATTTCGAATTATATAGATGTTTATTCCAATTTTCGGAATATCTTTCACCAAATCGATTATGCTTACCATATTAAAATTATTTCCGCTCTGGATACCTTGTGAGATGCTTCGTGTTTGATCAGCTTTATTAAATGACGAATGATAAATATTAGGGTGTCTTTTTTCGGCGCGTCTGTGACTACCGTTATCACTCTCTGTCTTGCATTGTGTTCTAACCATTGAGTATTATCTACAGAAAAAAATCAATTAATTTTTAAAAACTGTAAATTTGATTTCTATTCAACTTACCACAAATTTTATTTACATGTTCTACAGTTTCTTTGGTAACCAAAGAGTCACAACCTTCTTTTAAATATTTCTTCAACGCGTCAGTCAAATCGTACACGTCGCTTTTGTATTTCTCCATATCTACCAATTTTCTTTTTAGCATCTTTTTCAACATTTTAGCGACTTTTTCGGGAGATCCGTTCTTTCTGTAAAGACCTTCGTAATTCAAATGCCCTTCTATCAGCTCCACTGACTTTTTTAACACTTCATCGATTGCGTCTAGACTTAAATTGCTAGCACCTGAAAAAAAGACGCATAATCTTCATTCTCATACACTCTAATTAAGGGATGTAGCTCTATCGGTTTAGAATTTAATTTCTATCCATTTTCAATGCAATTGTAACGTCACCTATGAAGACAAGACATGCGAATAAAAAACATTAATCTACAGCTGTTAAATAGGTAAAGCCGAGAAAAAGAGAAATTCTGGCCATTGGAAAGATCTAGTAGGGCTTATACAATCAAAGACTCTTCTGGGTGACTACAACCTGTTGAGATCAAATAAATACATAAGTCAAAGTAAAACTGCGGTGAGAGTTTTAACAGGGATCCTAACGGGGCATTGTCGCCTGAATGGGCATGGAAAAAGAAACCTCCATCCACATACTTTCCAACTGCACAGCACTTCAGAATCCTAGAGCACATCACCTGGGAGATTACTGGATAGAAGAGGAACATTTACCTAAGTTGAAGTCTGCAAACATCCTAAAATTCCTCCGGGAAATAGGAGTAAAGGAACTACTAGTTTCTGAGACTCTTCTCGGAAACTGAGTAGAAGTAAGGGGGCACAATAGATCTTTTAGGTCTCAGTGAATGTCACCCCAAATACATACATACATACATACATACACAGCTGTTAAATCTCACTTGTACGGACCAAGATGGAAGAAAGATATTATATGAATGTTGGATAAAGATGAAAACTTCTATGTATCACTGGGAATTCGCATGAAAATCGAGAGAGGTGAATAGATACTAAGTTCCTTTGTTGGAGAAAGGTAACAAGAACGTGAAACAATTTGCCGTTTGGCACATAAGCGTTCCTGATGCAATATTTTATAATTGTTAACAAATTTTAGACAGGTAGTAGTCAGGTATAAATTAAGTTTCACTGTAAATGGTATTGGCTTATCAACTGCAATAAACTACCTGGTTTAATCCCATTGTGTAAAAATTTATGAAGTAAAAGATGCAGGGTCGAACTTAAGACATTTGATTTATATTTTACTTAATATAGAAAATAAACAAATATATTATTTAAATGTATAATTTTCTATTCTATATTTAGTTCACTGTGGCTATAGCTATCCTTATCTAAATTAGTTATAATCATATTTTCAGTAATTAAAATTTATTCTTCATCGAGCTTCATATATGTATATTATACCTAGAAGTTATTATTAATAATTGGCTTTGTTATAATCGTTTAGCTTTAGCCAATACCATTGAGCGTGAAACTTATTATACCAAAATGACAGCAAAAAATGTTTATTGAAATGTTGCAAATTTGGTAAATGTCTTAAAACTATACCTAGAAATTATAGAGATAATCCTTTTGAACTCAGGTACTGAAGTGATAACAAATTTAATATTGAAATTAGTGTTATTTTGAGATAGAGTAGAAGAGGTCCTGCATTCTTGTAACATGTTATACAGGGAGGTCCGTAGGTAATGGTCCAAAGTGAAATGGAAGTTTTTTCGCTTAAAAATATTACATTCTGACGCAGCTTCCTTCAGTAAAATATTGATGATAAGAAAGATACAGGGTGGCAAAGTTGAAATGTCAAAAATGTTTTTTCTCAGTAAATTGGAAGATTTTAGATATACAAACGTCAAAATTTGAAGATACGGATTTTAGGGCCTAGGATATCATAATTTTTTATCCATTTCGATGTATTTCCTAGAGGGCGCCACAAAAGCTTTGATGTTGGAGTAATTGTGCGATTAACTTATTCATTGTTAACGGTATCCCTCTATTTAGTGGAAAATATTAAAATTGCATCATTTTTGCGACAAAAAGGTATACCTATCACAAATTTAATATTGAAATTAGTGTTATTTTCACTTGTGAACTCAAAATGATTTTTTAATATCGATGTTTTCATGTCTTCAGACACCTTTACCAAAATCATTAAACTTACTTTTGTTTTTGCTCGAATGGCCACTATCAGAGCTCTGGATACTATCCTTCGAATCCTGCCGATGTATATTATTCCTATTAGTATCAAGCCTGTCTCCGTCCTGTTTCTTTTTTCTTAACTCTATCTCATCGGGATTGTTTATATAGAAATTTATAAGAGCATCGAATAATTTGGTAGCCTCGGCACTTTGGGTAACTAGATCCTTAGTGTTTGCGTTATCGGTGGCAAAAATGATAGTAGGACCCCAACAAACGGCTAAATTGTACGTATCCATTTTATTTTGATCTTTGTATCCCACTACTTTGATTAAATGTTTTATTAGCGCTAAAAGTGTTTCGGAATTTGCTTCTGGGATGTGGGTAAGAATTGTTCTTATGTTGTCTCTGTCTTTTTTGCAGTAGTTCATGTCGTTCTCTGTAAATAGAATAAAAACAATTACAAATAGTATTGTCGATAGGTACCTCAAGAGTGGAATGTCTCAATTGATAGACAGTTACTGAGTTTTAATCAAAGGAACCGCATTTAAAAATAGTATATTATATTATAAGGATTAAAAGTGCTTATTTTTTTACGAGCAATATTTGCAGTTGCGAGGCGGAGCGCAGCGCAGCCGAGCCGAAGTTTGTTCTAGTATTAGGAATTGGAGGTGCTATGCGTTGTGAGGAACTAGTTCATTTGAAAATTGATGACATCACTGAAGATATGGACTCGGTCCTGGTCGTGAAAATTTTGCAGACAAAAAACAAGAGACCTCGTTTGTTTACCATTATAGGCGATAATTATTTGCGTTTATTTCGAAAATATGTTGCACTACGGTCTTCAATAATATACAGGAACGTCGTTTATTTTTGAAGTATGTTAATGGGAAGTGTCAAAGAATGGTTGTTGGTATTCACAAAATTAGTGCCGTGCCACAAGAAATTGCAAAATTTTTGAAGTTAGAAAATTGGAAGGATTATACTGGACATTCGCTAAGGAGAACATCTGCTACACTTCTTATTGATGGTGGCGGTGACCTCACTTGTCTTAAAAGACATGGAGGTTGGAAATCGAGTACGGTAGCAGAAGGATATATTGAAGAATTACGTATCAACAAAGAGAATACTGCCAGAAAAATATTGCAACCTGACAAAGAAGGTACAAGTACCTGTTCAGATATTTACTCGAATGTTTCATCAACAGTTACGGAGAATATTTTGAGTTGTTCAAACATTAATGAAAATCTTTTGAATTGTTCGAAAATTTTTTGTGATAATTTCAGTGGTGCTTTGAATTTTGACAATAATTGTTCCAATTGTTCATTCAATATCACTATAAATGACAAATAAATACCTATATATAGTTGCCAAATTATTTTTTTTACCAAGTTTGTAAGAGACAATGTTTTTTCTTCAAATTTCAATAAGAGAGCTCAAATGCAATTACTTTTAGTCCTAGGATTAAAAGTAGTGTTTTTAATCCTAGAATTAAAAGTGTTGCTAAGCAACGAGCAAATTTTTGTACGGTGAGGGCTTTTGCACCTGAAAATAGTACAAAAATGTCAACATTTTTTTATGGTTGGAGAAAATAGTTATTTATGTAACTAGTGTGTAAAGTAGCCTTTTTTTTGACGAATGTGAATATTGTCAAATATTGTCACAATCACATGAGTCGAAAAAAAGGTCTTTACACACGAATTGCATACAATATTTTTTCTACTAGCGAATATTTAATTGAAATACAAAAGTTTAATAGTAATTTTCTTTACGCACTAGTGCGTAAAGAAACATACTTTACGCACTAGTGCGTAAAGTAAGTTAAATTTTTCTTTAGAAGAGTCTTTTTATAATAATCTAAAATAACATCATAGTTTTATAAAAATATTCAATTCCTAAATATAAAATACAATTGCTTACTCTAGGTATAGTCGGAAGATCTCAATTTAAATTTTAAATGTCAGATTCAATTCACAAAGAAATGTCAGTCACTCACCGCCAACTTATACCTATTTACCGTATTATTTCCAGTACTCAATAATTATTTAACAATAATTATTAGGTTACTTTACCGAATTCTATTGGTTTCTATCTCCAATTTATGAAAAAAACTTAGATTTAATATCTGATTATTATACCTATATTTTTATAAGAATAGATATCTATAACTACATACATATTGGAATTTTTTCTTTACGCACTAGTGCGTAAAGTAAAACTCTTTACGCACTCGAAAATGTGTCTAAAGTACGTACTTTACACACGGTAGTAGAAAAAGGTTATTTCTGAATTTGCAATTAAAACTTATTAGTTAGTCACTGCCTATCATAGGCGTACGGTTAATTTATTTGCAAAAATGAACCAACTAACATGAACGTATAATTAATTTTTCATAAGGGAACAACTTATTAGTTAAAATTACAACACTTCCAACAACCTGTCACAGTATGATATTCTTCATAAGAACAAATAAATTGTAAGGAAAACTTTAAATTTTAAGCGTTTTACGGCCGTTTTCATAACAAATGCTTAAAGCTTTATCACTTTAACTTCAGTTAAAGTTGAATGATTTTCATAACATTTCTGTTGTTTTCCTTTAAGTAAAGTGTGATTTTACGTTTATCAAGAGAAGTTAGTATCAGTGACTATGACAGTTTCGAGATTTTTTCAATTGAAGTAGGGTTATGTTTATGTTCATATTATATTTTTATATTAGTGTTTATGCTTTCTTCTGATTTTCACCTTAAAATAAGTGTTATGGGTGAAGTAAATAGAAAAAGAGTTAGGGGTACAAATTTTACAACAGAAGAAGAATTGAATTTGGTAAAAATAGCTGAAAAATATAAATCGATTATTGAGTGCAAAACCATTAAAGGTTCATTCATTTCGATAGCCATATTATGAAGAACCGCTGTTGCTGTATCCAGGTTAACCCTTATACCTAGGAAAGCGTCTTTTCCAGGCACCATTCTGTCTTTCCACTGTATTTCTAATTCTTATTAATGACTCATTGTATAGTCTTTCAGCCTTTGTATTTGTTTCCTGCAGAGGAGTCAAGAGATATGGTTGAACTCCATATCCAGAGTCTCCAATTAAATGGAACCTTCTAAATTGGCCTCCTTCAAAATTATTTTTCAATCGACTATTAAAGAATAGTCTGATCATGAGCTCTCTCTGGCCATCTCGCCACTATAGCAGGTTTGATTAACCTGAATATTTGGTAAAATTCTTCATCTGACCAATTAACAAAATCTGTTATTCTCTGTTTATATATTTTTCGTTTCCTAATGATGAATTTTTCCTCATCACTATAGCTCTCGTTGCTGCTATCCTCAAAGGCTGATGACTCGGTATCTGTTTACATCTCAAGAGAATTTGTCTACAATACTGACACAACGAACTGAAAACTGTCTTAAATTTTGAGGTTAAAGTAGCCTAGAGTCGCGATTGTCTCAACTTTAACTTTAACTTGAAGTTATAAAGACTGTTATGAAATCGATTTTTATTTAAACTTTGCTTTAAAACTTAAAGTAGTGTTAAAGTTTGTTATGAAAACGGCCGTTAACTGAAGGAAATATAAAATTTAAATAATAGCAAATTCTTTATAACATATTGTTCACGTACTGTTGAAGAATTGGATTACAAACGTTGTATGAATTTTAATTGGGAGTTTAAATGTTGTAAACAATCAAGGATCAATATACTAACCACATCCTCTGGGGATTTACAATATATCTCGGTCAGAAGTGAATTTCTCTAAACGATTTCTAATAAACATATGAATTGATGTAGGAATTATTGATGTGGTACTTTTATTTTGAAAACTATTCAATTAGTGGAGTTATGAGTCATACAATAAAATCTACTGTGAATGGACCTTAAAAAGTTTGATAACAAAATTGTTTGCATTCTTAAGCTTCAAAATATTTTATAAAAACTTGATTATTCTTGATAACGGTAGCTGGAACGCTACCGAAACGCAGTCCTGGATTTATAAATAGGCCGTATAGGCCGCGGCCTATAGAGGCGGCAGATTTCAGAGGACGGTCACTTGATTCCAGAGGATAAAAGTTAAACACGCCCACTGGTTTTCTCATGGATTTAGATTCAGAGGATGATTTGATTCAAAAATGTGTGCATTTTCAGAGTCACATTTTCTCTGATAAAACTGCACAGTATATAGTGAAGCCTGGATCTAACTCACTACTCAGTCTTTCAACGTTTTTGAGGAATCAATCTCTGTCTAATGTCCCTAATTTGGATATAGCTCTCCGCATTTCACTTACCACTCCGGCTACAAATTATTGTTCTTGGGAAAGGAGTTTTTCCTGTTTAAAACGCGTGAAAAATTATCAAAGGTCTTCATTGTCTCAAGAAAAAATTAATTCTCTGGCTCTTCTTTACATAGAAGCAGAGATAATGAACACCATAAACTATGATGATATTATAGATGATTTTACGATTAAAAAGGCCCGTAAAAAATTGTATATCTTGTTTCTTTTTCACGCTCTCTTTCTTAATGACTAATTCATTCATTTATTCAACTTTTATTCGTTTATTTAAATAATAATTTTCCATTTGTAGTAAAGGAGGTCCCTTAACTACAAATGGAAAATTATTATTTTATACTCGATTTGAAATTGGTTGATAGTAATAAATCATTTTTAGCAGCCGATTCCATAGGCGCACCTACCTGACGTGCCGGTTTGAACCCTATTTACTTATCCGAATAATTTAGTAATCATTATTGTCATAACAGGTAAAAATAATTATGCCGAGAATTCCGGGAACAATTAATACACAATGTTACTTCAGGTTGTTACGAAAAAGGTAGGTAGGTAGGTAGGTACCTCTACTTATTGGTATAAAACTGTGAGTCATTTTAAGAGCGAACAAACCTAATGCGAGTATTCTAGGACACACATTTGGGTAATTTTTGAAAATGGAGAGTCTTTCAGGATTTACTCCAGTTAAGCGAGCTGCGAAATCAGCGCTAAGCATTAGTGAAAAGATTATTGTGCTTAATGTATTTAATGCACTTAGATATCAAAAAAGTGCAATAAGTATCGATTCTACAGTGGAACTTTGTTCAAAGATGACAGGTATTGGAAAAGCAACCATCTACAGGCTGATGCGGGAAGAAAAGACAGGAACCGTGACGCCACCAAAACCATATCCAGGAAGGCGAACAATACCGATCGATGAGGACGAAAAGGCCACCATAAGACGAAAGGTGCATTCATTCTATTTCAATAAGGAGATCCCTACTTTGGATAGAGTTTTAGGGGCAGTAAAAGAAGACTTTCCTGCAATCAAGAGAGATAAACTATGGAAAGTTCTAAGAGAAATGAATTTTAGATGGGAAAAACATAGTCGGAAGTCTCATTTGCTCGAAAAAGATGAAATAGTGTGTTGGAGACGTAATTATTTGAGAAAAATAAGACAATTTCGCAATTCAAACAAAACAATTTTTTATTTGGACGAAACATGGCTGAACGAAGGCTACACAGT
Source organism: Galerucella calmariensis (assembly GCA_910591675.1). NCBI lineage: Eukaryota > Metazoa > Arthropoda > Insecta > Coleoptera > Chrysomelidae > Galerucella > Galerucella calmariensis. The sequence continues at coordinate 64,807 of CAJUYG010000090.1, read as the reverse complement.
TGGAAAAATATGGACAGACAAAAATGTGACTTCTCACCGGCAAGCATTTTTAGACGGTCTATCAACAGGAATAAATCCGCCCTCTGGAAAAGGAAAACGATTAATTATAACTCACATCGGTAGCTCCAATGGCTTTTTAGAAGGTGGACTATTATCATTCCAATCAGTTCGTACAGGCGATTACCACGAGGATATGAATGCTGATGTTTTTGAGGAGTATTTCGAACAAATGATAGAGCTGATTCCACCTGGCTCCGTCATTGTGTTAGATAACGCTCCGTATCACTCCAGAAGATTGGAGAAGATGCCTACAACTGCTTGGCGAAAAGCAAAAATTATCGAGTGGCTTGTGGAGAAACAAATACAATTTGAGGACAATATGGTTAAAAAGGAGTTGCTATCAATTGTAAACACCCATAAACATCGGTTTCAAAAATATGTTGTTGACGAAATGGCCAAAAAACAAAATATAATAGTGCTTCGGCTCCCCCCCTACCAATGCGAATTAAATCCGATCGAACTGGTATGGGCTCATGTGAAAGGTTATGTGGCTAGAAAAAATACCACTTATAAAATGAGTGATGTTCAAAAACTCTTTGAAGAAGCGCTTCAAGAAGTCAACGCGGGGAAGTGGCAAAGATGTATAGAGCATGTAATAAAGGAGGAGGAAAAAATGTGGCAATTGGATAGTTTACTGGAGAAAACGGTCGAACCACTTATTATCAATTTAGGGGAAGAAGACAGTCCCTCAGATATTTCATTTTCTGATGATGATTAATTTAAAGCGAAGAAATGTAATGACTTACTATAAATTTTATAGAATTTCAAATAGAAACATTTTTCCAAATTTACTTGTTTATTGGTTGCTTTATTGTTATTAGTATTATATTTATTCAAATACAAGGGTAACAAATTATGCCACACATCCGAATGTTCACTAAATTATATAATTATTGTGTTTAATATAAACTTAAACCCACCCGAAAGCACGTGCATGAGTGCAAAACATCACAGGTAGAATCCTACCGCTTATTGTTCGAGCCTCGGGTTAAGCTTTGTATTCGACGCCCTTATCAGATCTATAGGAATGGAAAGTTTAATAAATGCAAAAGGGTCTATACTTTCAATGTATATACTATTTAAAACTTAGCAATTTAGGTGGACCACTTTGTATACGTGTTTGACGGATTTTAATGATTTATTACTATCAACCAATTTCAAATGGAATATAGGAAGGTATGTACATGGGACGGCGGAAATAAAGTGGCCTACACTCATAAAAAATATAAATCCGGCAATGCCGAAACGTTGATTTAAAAGTATAAAAATTATTGTGGTTTGATTTTCCAAAAATTAATGAAAATAATATTCCTTAACAGCTCAGATAAAATTGTTAGCTTTAATGTCAACCCAGTTATCTCAAAGTAAAATGCCTCTACATTTCATAAAAAAATGAAGATTTTCATTGATAACTAAATACTTACTTGTAAATTCTAGTAAATTGTCACATGTCTTACAGGATAGTAATGGCTCTTTCAGCTCTCTAAAGAACAATTTTAAACTACCAGTCAGTACATCGGGATCTTTGGAATAGTTATTCAGAATGTCTAGATTGCCTTTATCTACTTCCAAGCGTATTTTTTGGATGGTAGCTAGATTTCCCGACGTCCTGTACAATCCTAAGCTGGTAATATTATCAGGTCTCTCTATAAGTTCTATCGTTTTTGAAATGAATGTAGGAACGCCGTTTGTCGTACTGTAGATATTTCTTAGTGTGTTACCAAATATTGGTTCGTTTTGGTATATTCCTTTTTTTTCTAAAACCTCACGGCTGGATCGCTTGCCCAATAATCTGAGTAGAGTTTTGGTAATGGTAGATTTTTCGCTATCGGTATACGTGATGACTTTATCACTTTCTATAAATAGTTTGGCATCTTTGGAAGAATCGAATATAAGAATGTACGAATGGTTATTTATATCTTTTAGTTCGACTTCTTTTTTATTTATTAGTTTAATTGTTCTAAGAATTACGCCGCATTTCAGTTTCTAAAATTAGATAAATACCAATTGGATAAATGAAACATTTTGGGTACGGTAAGGTTCGCGACCCTCGGAATTTAGCAATTTTATTAGAAAGCACTAGATATCAGATGGTTACAAATGACTATGCTTCCAGCTTATGGAAAATAAAAGACCACTCAAATGCGGATATATTGATGCCAACTTATTCGTCTTGAAAAATAGAACATTTGATAACATTGCGCTAATGTTGTGACTTTTATAATTTACTCACAATTAATAATATTTTTAAAATCGCTTACGGAGATTGTATGAGTAAGACAGAGAGAAAATGCGTAAACAAACCTGTATTACAGATTCCACCTGATTCCACCCAGTAAAGAGATAAGACATGAATAAATAAAACCAGAAAGGGTTGAACCGACCTAATTTTGTGAGTGAATTTTTATATGTTCTTTTTTCTTTGTAGTATTTTGTAGTGTAGATGTTGGCATCGGTAACTCTTAAAAAAAATAGGATAGGGATGCGGGATACTTTAGTTTTGTTAAAAATGTAATAAGATCCCTATAATCTATCAGATCTTTATACAACTGAAAAATATAGTCCTATTATTTTGTTTCGACGAAACGGGTATTCATCGTATGTACAACTATATTCACAAGTCCGACTCTGTTTCACCGCAGCAGGTGGTGTCCGATTGAATGGTTAGATTTTGCAATCGAATCGAAAATTTCTGACAAATGAACTGATTTTGTGGGTTTATTAATTAAATTACAACATTGGCGCAATGTTATCAAATGTTCTATTTTTCAAGACGAATAAGTTGGTATCAAAATATCCGCATTTCAGTGGTATTTTATTTTCCATAAGCTGGAAGCATAGTCCTTTTAGAAAGAGCGGTGTATGGGCAATGTTGTCAGTTTTCATTCCCGTAACTTGCGACGGCTTGGAAATCCTTTACTAACAGGGTTTTAGATCTTTTTACTAGAAAAGTTTGTGGTTCATTCAAAATTGATAGAAAAAATCCAAAAAAGCAACATTTTTTCACCACTACCATTATTTAAGGTAAGCTATCAAACAAATTTAAAATTTACATGAAATTCCGAGGGTTGCGAAGCCTATCAAAAAAAAAAAAAATTTTATAAATTGAAAATTCTTACCTCATCATTTCTAATGATTGAATGATTTATATATCTGATGCAGTCGTTTTTATTCAATTTGACAATTCTGTTATCGGCTGTCAAATTAATCTTCACACATCCTTTGACATCAAAATCCTTATTACTGCAACAAAAATGATTTAAAAATATAAAAATCGAATGTTCAGATCTCTTGAAAACACAAATGGCTTGAAAATTAGTAAAATTTCAACGGTCTATGAACACCATACCTAATTGCACACTTTTTAGCGTCATATATAGTTTGTCTCAAAATATATCCTCTCAAAAACAAAGGATGTATGATAAAAATACAAAAATAAAGATATCTGTGAATTTGATCCCTTTTAAAATAATTTCAAATAGTCCGCCACTGGTTTCTACAGCAGCTATTGGCCATAATATATGATTTATGGTAATTGGCCCATTAATTTTATGATTGCCGTCAAAAGCGAAGACGATTTATTTTGAGACAAACTATAATATATATTTACGATATCTCCTTTAACATTAATTTCTTCATTTCTGTTCCCTGAGTAGAAGCAAAATTAGTGTTGATTTTTCACTAATATTCTCAATTCACTATTCATTCTTCTTGACCTTTTCAGGAATGTTTTAGATAAAGTAGAAGAGGTCCTGCATTCTTTTAACATGTTATACAGGGTGGTCCGTAAGTAATGGTCCAAAGTGAAATGGAAGATTCTTCTCCTAATGTTTGTAGTAATTTTTTTTCAAAGCATAGAAAGATGCTTCATTTTAATTTGCACTTGATACCAATTGACAATAAATTCAATGAAGTTCGTAGATATATTTGTAAAGTAGATCAGAATTAGAAACTTCGTTGGTTGTATACAAGATATCTGCTCGTTAAAATAATTGGTTACTCTTAAACGATCCATCCTTTGTTTGTATTAAATGTGAAAAAATGGTTATAATACAAAAAAAAATCCTGTATACCTGAAAACTGTTCCAGGATCACAGCCTACGGTTTGCGATTGTCTTTTACCACGTGTTGTATGTGTTCTAAGTTGAACGCCTTCGTTGAGGTGGTCGTCGGTCTTTGGAAATGGGCCCACGCCTCGCGATAATGGTTCATCTTTATTTGATTGAAGGGTTCTTAGCACTTCCTGCAACAATAAATTTACCATAATTAAGAAATATCTGAAATAAAAAATATACAGCGTCATGGCATTAATGTGCAACAAACTATATTATAAAATGTAGAACATTATAATTCACGTGTTTCAGACTTTTCTAAAAAGTTTTTTTCGTTTAGGGTATATTGAATTTTTTCCATACTTTATGGACACACTGTATTTTTGAGAGTATAAGAAAAAATATGTGGTGACCTTAATTATTTTCAAATAATGATTACAAAAAAAATATTCGATAATTTTATCCCAATGACATTCTGTATACAGGGTTGAGATAAAGTATGGAACCAATTAAATATCTTTTGAACGAAAATAACGATATTTATGAAAATTTGCAGGTAAGTGCAATGGAACAAAATGCATCTGATGTACATTTTTTTGTTAATAATATACTTTCCGTTTTAACTTCTTTAATTTAAATGGGACACCCTATATATTTTTACAAACAAGAGCTTGTTATTTTGAATTCATACATACTGAGTTTGGTGTAAAAAAATTTGTAATAAAAACGAGGAATAACTCGACACTGTTAGTTGTACAATAGGTGTACGTACATTTCATTATTTTACAAAAATATGAAACAAAATTACTTCAAATGTTCAAAATGCTCGCCGTTTACTTGCTGACAATATGCCGTCCTATTAACAAATTCTTGTGTCACTCTTTCAAACACTTCTCCACGTATCAGTTCACATTCATCAATAATTCTTTGTCTCAATTCCTGTAAGTTTGTGGGTCGCTTGACGTAAACATGTGATTTTAGATAACCCCAAAGAAAAAAATCTAACGGGCTAAGATCCGGAGAACGAGCAGGCCATTCTATGAATCCTCTACGTGCAATTCATCCCTAACCCGTCTATCATAGTGTTGAAACCAAACATTTTGTGGTAATTGCCCACTCTGTTGAAGTGCAGGAATAATTTCGTTATTTAGTAGATTCAAATACTTGTCACCATTCAAGTTTCCGTCGATAAAAAAGGGACTTCTGTGGATGCTGGGTATGTGCTTCATGAATCCAATGAGGATTCTCATTTGACCAATACCTTGAGTTATTTAAACAAAAGTTGTCTCGTCGGAAAAACCGGTGCTGGAAGCAAAATTTTCGTCGGCATTACAGATGTCCATTAGCCGTTCGCAAAATTCCAGCCGTCGGTCAAAATCATCGTCTGACAATTCTTGAACCAATTGTACCTTATAAGGATGATTATTTTTTTCACTTGTCAAAATCTGACATTTTGGTGGTTTTAACCAATAGCAATACATTATTCTAGCCAATCATTCGGTATTATACTGATAATTCTGCTTCCTCATCGATAATACCTTGTTTACATTGAAACGTCAAAATTTTACTTTACATTTGTTATTATTGACAACTGAAAGTGCTTCGAAGTTTATTGAAAAATGAACACAAACCGATTGAGTGCCATCACCCAAGAGAATATTAAACACTGAGGTAATACAAAATTTTAAATTTATGAAAAAAATAATCTTCCCAAATACAACTCGCTCTTCAAATTTTATCACATAATTTTTTATTTTCATCACTCAAACTTGTTTATTTGAGGCAAAAACATTCAAACAAACCGAATCTAGATAAAATCCCTCGTCCTAACGGACTCGTGATTTTATCAATCGGTTTGTTTTCATATTCTTGCCAAATAAACAAGTTTTCGTGAAAAAGAAAAAATTATCGATAAAATTTGAAGCACTCGTGGTATTACCTTTGATACTTTTCACTTTTTAATAACTTCCCTACAGAACGTCGACTGATACCATGGTTTAGTGCCAAATTTGTGGTGGAAGTTTGAGGTGATTCTTCTATATTGATTGCAATATTTTGTTTAACAGCTTCGTTCGTTGCAGTCCGCGGTCTTCCAGGTTTTAGCAAATGTTTACCATGTTGTAATGTTTTAGTTACTGTTGAGCGTGATAAAGGATTTCTCTCCGGATGCAAATTATTAAAAATATGACACACTTCTTCATGAGTTTTAGCACGATATCCATAGCCGATCATCATTAAAATTTCAATACGCTCTTTTTCACTTAATTGGACCATTCTAAATTGTAAAATTTATTTCCGTCAATTAGAATTGGACACTTGGAGAACAAAAGACGTACTAAACAGTACTCGTTTATTTATTACCATGCATACAAACACTTACCTGTGAATTTTCATAAATATCGTTCTTTTCGTTTATAAGATATTCACATGGTTCCATACTTTATCCCAACGCCGTATACATAGTTCATGCTTAAAAAAATGTCGACGACCTACAGCTTCCATTAAAGCTAATTATTAATTAAACCAGATTGGAATTTAATCAGAATTTCAAATCTTAATCGTATTCTTTCCTATAGTTTCTAGACATCTTAATACCGACATTGATAATATTATAATAGTTCAAATGAAACATTTATAAATACAAAATGCATTTAAACCAGCTAATAAATCCAGAAATAAATTTTCAAAATCTATACCTGTCGGTAACGTGTTAAATTCATTTTGTTTATTATTTTTCCTGCTTGTGCTAACAAGTTGATTGCGTTTGCAAGGAGATTTCTAATTTAGTTATCATACTACCTACAAATTATTTAGTTATAATAACATGTCTATACGGTTTTATTACTTTCGAGTGAAATTGCTTAATTAAAGTTCGTGCAACAATAAATTTAAATAATTCGTAATTACTCTATTAGAACGTTCTTTTTTTAATTATGCTTGGGTAATGCCTATCAGGGATAATAAAGGTTCAACAAACGATATCTAGTAATCAACCTTCGGTAAAACCAGTGCGATGTGACAAGTGACAATACCGTTATAATAAAAGAAGTTATTTCTAAAAAAAATCCATAAGTAAATATTTTTTTTGTTGGAGATACTTGTATTTTGGACATACCAATATTTAAAAAAAAACTTGAGATGAGTCTGGACACTGCAGTTTGATAATCATCCAATAACTAGAATTTTGTTGTGATTCATCCATGAATATCCTTCAATACTTATTATACAGTGTGGAACAACCAAATGGAATAAATTCGATAACGAGTAAATTGTTGTGTTGGGGAAAACGTTTGAATATGGCTCCTAAGATATATTAGGCTCAAAACAATAGTATTTTGATATAGTCTATATAGAAAGGACAAGGAGTAATAAATCATTCATT
>CAJUYG010000090.1:0-47313 GCA_910591675.1 Galerucella calmariensis | reverse complement strand
AGGTTACAAAGCACAACATTTTGTAAAAACTGAAATTGATAATATGTTTACAATCTGCATACATGGTTATTATTTAGGTAAATAATAGAAAAACTAAGTTTTTAATAAGACGACATAATCAGTGTATTAGAAAGATACTTGTATCCCACCGACAACCTAATACAATCCAAAAGGGCCCTGGTGAACAGGTAGCTCCTACCACCCGTATAATGCCCGTCATTTATGCTCTCTCAGTCGAACGATCAGATATGAACCGAATTCTATTCTTACTTATTCTATTATTTTACATATCTATCTTATGTTTTCACTCCTTATACATCTTCTGTATGTTCCTTGTAGTATATTCATTATTATTTTTGTTATTTTTTGGGAAATCAAACTACAATCTTTTTTAGGTTTTTATTTCAACGTTTCAGTAGCGTTCCAGCAGATACTGGAATTGTCACTTTAGTTTTTTTTTCGTTTTACCAGCCATATTGCCGGCTCATCAAAAATTTCTTAGGTATAGTTCAGTATACTAATTTGGCAAGTCAGCCATGGGTGAAAAAATCACTTTATGCATATGCAATATTTATTCTACAACCCTACACAAACAATTATACATAAAGATGTTACAATTAATTATCTTTTCCAGCAATTTTAGAAAATATATCTGATTTGCAACATCTTCAAATTGTCCTAATACTTTTTAATATGCCCCTCATATTTCCAGGTCGGTGACCAATCTGCTTAAACACTATAAACAGTAATAATAGCATGTTTACATCAAAAAATATCTTATTTATTAGACCCAGTTCTCATAAATCATAAAAAAGTTTAAATATTAACTCAAGACGACTACGCTTAAAATGTGTATTTGTCACAGCACACAGTGTCACTATACCTGTGTATCAGTGTCAAAATGGTGAACCTTTATCATGATTTTTTTTTGGAGAACTACATTAAGAAATAATCTCAAATGTTATAGGTATGTTTGGAAAACAATATTTTTATTTTAAATAGGGTTAAATATTTTTATTAGTTTTAATTAGAATTCAAGAAATATTTACCGAACATTTATTCAAAATATTTACATAGTTGTATATTATGATTTGGGTCAAAACTATTTTCGAAGTGAAAATAGTAAACAAGATTAAATTATATATATTTTTTTAAACATTTACATGAATAATCGTATCGATTAAAAATATGACAAATACAAAAATATTCATTATTTAATTATTATCTCTCTAAATTGAAAATATTTTCAATTGATGTGACATAATTAGTTTAAAATTTTTATTTATTTCAATTGCTTCATATAAAAATTCCTAATTCAGAGATATGAAAAGTGATTGCGTGACTGTAAATATTCAATTCAATTAAATATTCAATATTCTTGATCGAAAGCATGCGCAGTAAAGGCACTAAAGGCTAATTTGGCAAGTCAGCCATGGGTGGAAAAAAGTTACTTTATGCATATGCAATATTTTTTCTACAACCCCAAAAACAGTTGAATAAAAATAATGGGCCTTTTCAGTAATTTTTTATAGGTTCAAATTGAAGTATTTTATGAAAAAATGCCTTTTTTTTCTATCCTAAAAAAATTATAAAAATTACGGAAAGAAAGCGCGCAGTTTGAACGTGACGTCACTCCTCCCTCCTTCGTGACGTCAAAGAGCCTACGACCTTGAAAATGACAGACCGTTATTCCCATAGGATTTGTAAACTTTGCTTATCTGGTTTTTGATTTTGACATCTCATGTAACCTCGTAATTGATATTGATATTATCTTTTATTATTTGTTTTTGTTAAAATAACAATATAAATTGTCCAAGCAAAATATTCATTTACGTTCCTGGAGATGAAAACAGACGAAAATCATGGCTCGAAAAAGGAAAAGCTCAAAAGAAGTTGACCTAAACGAGGAACATTTGCTTCTTCGTCGGAAGTTTTGGCCTCGGCCGTAACCGTGATGGAATTAATGTAGAACTTATAAAATATGGAGGAGCCGAACTGATAGAAAAAATATATCAAATAATAAATAAAATATGGGAAGATGAAGAAATGCCAGAGGAATGGAATATAGGTCAAATTATAACGATACATAAAAAAGGGGATCAACAGATATGCAAAAACTACAGAGGAATTACTTTACTTAACACAGTTTATAAGAAAACATCAACAATTATACAAAGGAGATTACACGAGACAGGAGGGGTAGCAGGAGAATACCAATATGGGTTTAGGAAAGGAAGATCTACGACAGATGCTATACATATACTTAAACAGATCATAGAAAAGGCTAACCAATACAATATTGATTTTGAAATTCTATTTATAGACTTCCAGCAAGCTTTCGATTCAATCCGGAGAAATCAATTAATAAAGTCATTAAAAGAATTGGGGGTATGCGATAAGCTGAGAAGATTGATAAAAATGACTTTCGCAAAAAGAGTAGCGGAGATAAAAACCCAGAAAGGAACAACAAGAAAATTTGAATACAACAAAGGAGTCAAACAGGGCGATTCATTGTCAGCGACACTTTTCAATTTGGCCCTAGATTATGTATTAAAAAAGATAAGTAAAGGAAACTTGAGAACAAAGGGAGGTCAAATAATAGCATACGCTGATGATGTTGCGCTAGTGACAAAAAATAGGAAAATTATGGAAGAAATGCTAGAAGAAATAGTGAAAGAAGGAAAAAAAATTGGTCTCAAAATAAATGAGGATAAAACAAAGCTATTGAGAATCAAAAAGAAGTGTGAATATAGGAATATTAAGATTGGAAATTATAATTTTCAAGAGGTAGATAAAATGAAATACTTGGGTATAACAATATCTAATGACGAAGAGAAAGGAACCGAAATAAAAGAAAGAATAGCAGCCACAAATAGAGCATTCCATTCCAATAAAAAGCTGTTAAGAAGCAAACTAATAAGTAAGAAGACGAAAATGAGGGTATATAAAACAATTATAAGACCTGTATTCATGTATGGATCAGAAACGTTAACAATGACGAAAAAACATCAGGAAGATTTGAGAATACAAGAGCGTAAGATATTGAGAATGATATTAGGACTGAAAAAAGTTGGAGATGAATATAAAAAACGAACAAACATAGAATTGGCACATGAAATAGGAAAAGATATAGTGCAAAAAATTAAGGAACAGAGGATAAAATGGTTGGGACACATATGGAGGGCAGGTACAAAGTCAACAATATTTGCAATGATGGAATGGAAACCTTGTGATAAGCGGAGGAGAGGAAGACCTAAAGCTACGTGGTTACAGGAAGTTATAAGTGACCTCAACAGCATAGGGATAAGGCAGTGGAAGGAAAAAACAAAAGATAGAAAGAAATGGCGTCAAATTGCCGAAAAAATATAAGAAAATATAGGAAGAAAAGGAGATTGATCCACCCCAAAAAAGGATTTAGAGAGCTTTTTAAAGCGGCGCTACCCCCTCGGGGGTGTTAAGCCAATATGTATGTATGTAACCGTACCAGCAATTGGCCAGCCATTCTGATAAATACTGCCAACATAACTCCAGACCTTATGTCGTCACTTGCAAGGTCAAACGCGTGTTCAAATTACCCTAATATTTGTTTATCTTTTCATTCAGCTTTGTGACAAAGCTGCACATAGTGAAAAATTATCAGTGAGCTTTCAAATAAAATATTTGTTTTGAGATTTAAACATCTACTGAGAAGGCCCATTAGTTGTAACTTTCCACAAGAGTGCGAAAGTGGGTCACTATATATATTTTGACAGTGTCGATCGACAAATTGCTAGGAAGCGCCCTTATCGTTCAAGCTAATTTTTCTCTAGGCGTTTACCCTGTCGTCTGAGTGACCCGAGAGTCGTCTGACTCACACGTACACTGTCTGTTATCGCTCCTCACCCAACCCATATATTATGAACGCACTCTTTATGTCATCTGTCATTTTTAGTTAGCGCGATTTTTTAGCTAATGACATTTTTATTCATATAATTTCATCTTGTTAGGTAATTTAAAGCAGCAAATATTATATTGCACAAGTTTTTGTTAAACTACTATCGCTGGATTCTCAAAACATTAATAACTGTTAACTTCATATACCAAGTGGTGAAAAAACATTCAAATTCCGTAATAATATAATAAAAAATAATTTAAATAAGAAAGTATCACGTAGTCTGTTTCTTTCTATTGTCAAATTAAAAAAACAGCACCCAATAAATAATAAATAAAAATTAAGTGAGAAACATATAAATATTGTGCATTGTAGGAAACCTGTAAACATATATTAAAATAATAATAATTATACCGTAACTGCTCGTTCTCATTTCCATCGTTATTACGCAACCAAAAGTTGTACAAATAAAACTCGTTAATTAAGTAGGTAGCAGGTGATATTCTCCTGTATGAAAATATTGTTGATACAAACACTGAACTGTAATTTGTTGCAGCCTGTCGAGCGTAAAAAACATTGAATGTTTACTGCTATATAATTTAATTGTTTTGAAAGATTCAGTAACAGAAATATTCATTACATTTAGAGGATACTCCTTAATCAATTAATCAAATACGGAAATAGTTAGCGATACCGTATATTTTGTCGCTATATTTTAGCTTCAAGATATCCCCAGGTTTGGACCTGGTTTTTTTTCATAGTTCTCTATTTCTTATTTCCTGATATTTTTATACATAGTTACACTTTGATCAACCGGGATTGGGCATGGGTTTTTTTGTTTTTTTTTTTAGTTTTCTTTTCCTTATTTTCTGATATTTTTATACATAGTTACACTTTGATCAACCGGGTTTGGACCTGGGTTTTTTGTTTTTTCTTCAGTTTTCTATTTCTTATATTCTGATATTTTTACACATAGTTACACTTTGATCTCTCAGTTGGCCGGAAAGCGATAAATCTAATAAATAATTTTCCCCACAGACCATTTTCCCTTCCCCCGGTTAGGACAATAACTCGGTCTCCACTTAAACGCGCTTTTGAATTAGTTGCACGGAATATCTTATTGCTTCCAGATTTCTAAATATAAAACATCGTGAAATAAACCCTGCCAAACAAAACCGCCCCAGAAAAAGGAACGCGCATTTTGAAGAAGCAGAATATTTTGTGACTTTGCCAGTACCTAGTGCTATCTATATGGATCATTTTGGCTCCAGCTTAACAAAATTACCCTATATTCACAATTCCCACCTCATAAAACATTTAAAATTATGCGCAAATGATCAAAATATGTTTGACCTTGGACCTTAGTGGAGTTGATTTGACCCCAACATTAAAAATGGCCCCGAAAATGTCGTCAGCACATAAAATCAGTATTTATATACCCAAGTATGATCTGTTTAAAACAAGTATTATTTTGAAAATAATTTGATCAGTGGCAGGTCGTGGTTAATTTTATAATTAGGTGTAATAGGTGATGTGACCAGAATGTTAAAATACTGTACGAGACTGATCAGCCCCCCCGGAGGCCTATCCGTAGGCGGAAATTTCTCGAAAAACCACGCTCAATTTCTGCCCAGAAGTCGTTAAAATATTTAAAAAAACAAAATTTGTTGTGGAGTTCCTTTTCAAAACCTCAGAAACCAAAAAAATTCTTTTATATAAAAATAATGCTCACTTAAAAAAACAATCATATATTTTATTCATTTTTATACACATATTAAATATATTATTAAATTAAATCAAATTAAATTATAATTAGTTTAAATTTTTTTGAAATTTAAGTGAAGCCTTAATTCTCTTTAATGTAGAAAAGCATCGTTCACTTTCTACAGTTGTCATTGGTAATGTACATAAAATAATCAACCATTTTACAGTTTCCGAAAAAGTTTCCAAGAAATTGTTATTAATAAATAATTGCCGCATACATAGACCTGCGAAAATTGCGATGTACTTCTTTGTTCTTGTCCTTGCTAGTCTGTTTAATTATTGAATCTGGAAGAGGACTACCACTTTCCTTTAGTTTTAATAGTTTTTCAAAATTTAGTTCACTTTCAGTTCTTAAATTTTGAACCACTTGCACCACAGACATGATAAAAGGCGTAGAATAAAATAACACCATATACTTAAAACAAATCCTTAAAAAAACGGATCAAAATAATTATTCTCATTATTTCGCTTCAAATGCTCTCCTTTAAATCAAAATATTTCGCGGCCTGTCAACCAACGAGAGCTTATTTACCCGACTCTTCACCAACGTTGTCAAATTTAGTAGTAACAGAACAATATTGAAATAAATATGTAAATATCAGACAATAAGAAATAGAAAACTAAAAAAAAAAGCAAGAAAACCCAGGCCCAAATCCGGTTGATCAAAGTGTAACTAATATCAGAAAATAAGAAATAAAAAACTAAAACAAATACAAAAAAGCCCAGGTCCAAACCGGGTTTCGAACCTAGGACCTCTGGGTTGTAAACTCAGTATTCTACTAACTGGTCTAATCTACTCACATTCAGTCACATCGAATGGAAGTTTAAAGGCTGCTTGGACGCATGCGCACCTCAACTACTAAATTTGACGTGGTGGTGAGTGTTATGTTACTACTAAATTTGACAACGTTGGTGAAGAGTCGGGTAAATAAGCTCTCGTTGTCAACCACTCTATTCATCTCCTTCTTAAGTGTCAATAATCAGCAGACTCTAGTCGATTTATCGTCATTATTGATCCGGGCTTTTGACCCAGTACATGTAAACTTCGGGCGTGTTTCTCTCACGCCGCGAAGATCGTCAGCGCTCGGCAAATTCCGTCTCTATTTAACGCCTTGAGATCAACGGTGGGCACCAATTTTGGAGGTTTTGAAAAACATTTACACGGGTCTTGAAACGATTTAGGTAAATTTTATTTAAGAAGAATACAATAGGTACTATATGTTAAGTAACTATATTTTATTTTCTCAAATACTTATTCAATTATCTATTAAAATAATTCTTTAATGGGAGGTCATTGAGTCAATAACTTAATGGAGGAGCCGCCACTGAATTTGACGTGTACTCTAAAAAATTCGAATCACAATCCTAAAATTCCATAGTTATCGTTTCATCCGTTATGATAACGCATTGGTGCGATATTTTTTCGCATCCTACTATTTGTGACATTCAAAACAATTGTTTAAATATTTGGTGCTATAAAATAGCTGTTCATATACTCAGTGAGGAAGGGGAAGGTCATCGAAAAAACTTGGGGTCAAATTCACTCTTATTTCCGTATATATATAATAAGCCCAGGATAGTCTTAGGTAACCAAAATTAAAAAATCTCTTCAGTTTTACGTAACAATGAAAGCTTTCATTTAAAATTCTCGCATAAAATATCTTTTTGCATAATCTAATGATCATTTTATGATCAGTTGTGAATTGAAAAAATGGGATAGACTGGTCTAGTTGAAAACGAGGGACATGTACGGTGCTAATCTTTTTAATGCGCCCCATTTAAATTACAGGAAGTCTGACTGATTGCGGTGGCAGGGCAATCAAAACAACTTGTGGTTAAATTACTGTATAAACATTATAACACATATACAAGTTGTTGATAAATAAAGGCATTTTTACCATTATCGTTAAAACTTTTTTCATACTAATTGGAAAACTGTAACAATATTTATAATATTGCTATAAATTGCTATAAATATGTCGTTGTCCTTGTATTTAGTATGGTAAATACTGGGTGATCATTTGAATTCCGGCACATATTTGATAAGACCATAACGTGGAAACAGATTAAGATATCGAGAAGCGGTTTTGACTGAACGGATTCAGGAATTAAAATTTTTTTTATGCTGTTACCAATTTAGAATATTTTCTCTAGACTCCAAGAAAAATGGAGATCGGCTGAAGCTTCTACTTTTTAAAAATATATGATTTTATAGCAATTTGGTGTTCTTAAGGAGCAGATTATCTTTAAAATATGTAATTCATTTTTGTCATAACTTTTGAACTAGTCATGACATCGATTGGACTTGAATTGCCATCATAAATCCTTCTGTTTCTGAAAACACCACTTATTTGATGCTTCTTCGTCGATATACCTACCTAAGGTTGATTGAGGTCGTGATGATGTTGACCATGAAGCGCTTTCTGTGCCTGTTTGTCAGAGTCTGTAACTATTTCAAGTTTCTCAAGAGGGTTTACAAGATATAAGGGGAAATAGTTTTTATCTGCTTTCGTGACCAACTCATGCAACTTAGACAGCGTTGCCACAGGTGGCCCGATATGGCCAGATCTGGCCCTTTTTAAGACGGAGTGGCCCCTTGGCACCTCTTTTCAAAGTCTGGCCCGTTTTTCCCGCCTGTTCACTGTGAACTGTTTCTAGTTCATTACTGACTGAACTGAACGCAGCCATGTCTCATGCCTTGCTGATGCTTGCTGCTGTTATTGGAGGATAAGAAAAAAGAATTTGTCATTTTAGATTCTATGGCTGGCTTCAAGAAATATTAAGTATTTCTCTATGGGTTTGGGAGGAATTTCTCTATAGTTTGGTCAATGTTTGGTGAATTCCGGAAATCTGGCCCGGAATTTTCAGAGCCTGTGGCAACACTGAACTTAGATGTTTGAGCCTCACAAATGAAGAATATTTGTGATGTAAATTAACTATGTCCGTTAGAGGTCTTCTTCCTTCTTTTCTTGATAGTGTTTTCCTAATAACTGATGATGTCGGGTGGTGACATTTGTATGTCATCATGGTACGTCTTGTTCTTCGAATATCTTTCTGCTATTATTCATTATTATTATTATAATATCCAACACGATTGTTCGTATAAGGAAATTCCCTAGATGTAGATTAAATAATCTTTGTTGGTACACTATTATTTTTACCGTAAATGGGAAACGCCCACAGTTTACATTGGATACTTTAAAGGTATAATGACCAAGGCGTTGTACTCACTCAAGTGGTACCATATTTGGTTTTTTTATATATCAAAATCTACTGATATAATTTATAATGGAAAATTTTAAGCGTTCTTTACGTGACGTTGACTACAAATTCGCATTTTAAGTCACGACCAACTAATTATTCTAAAGCCGTCATTTAATTCATTCCCAGACATCGCCAAATTAACAAAAATTTAGGTATAGGGAATGTTCAAGAAAAGGAAAAGCATTTTGTAAGTGCTTATTGTTGATGATTATAGAGTACAGGTTATAACTAACATTCAGAGTGATAATTTCATTAATATTTTCATATATAGAAATATCAGAAAGAATTAAGAAAATTGGTAATAAATTCAATATTCAAACTATCTTTAAATCTAACAATACGTTGAGATCTTTACTAACAAAAACGAAACCAAAAAATGAAGAACAATCTTCAAAAAACTGCATATATCAGATATCTTGTGAATGCGACAAATTTTATTTAGGTGAAACATCTAGACCATTGAAAGTCCGAATAAATGAACACAAAAAGTATTTCAAAGATAGGGAGCTCTTTAAGTCAGGTATTTGCAAACATCCCTGGGAAGAGGGGCATCAAATTTAATGGGATTCGACAAAAATAACATTGAAAGAGCCCAATAATAAAAGACGAAAAATCAAAGAAAGTGCTTTAATACAACTAAATGCAGATAAATGTGTAGCTAGTATTTCAGCCTAATGTAATCAAATTTGGTTACCAACGTTATAAATTTCCAATAATCAATTACCTGCGTTATCAGGATAGCATCATAAGTTTTTATCCAAGTTTTCTTATGATTTATCATTGGAATAGTTGTTAATCGATACACACTTCAATACACAAAATCACCAAACTGAGTTATACATATTTTGAAAACAAAAATTATCATACACAAAAAAGTAACAACAAACGCGTTTTATTAACATTTCCAAAATAAGCGTAAGAAAGCACTATCCCAATAAAAACCGTTCCTGGAACGTGCACTTCACTGGAACTTTGACAACAAAGTTTTGCAGCCTTAAACTTAAAAATATTATTGATTGTTTAGTTGTCAATTTTTTTCGTTGTGTGAGATAGGGGCCAAAAATTATTTGATAACTAATTAATCTTGAAACGTCGAAATAAAAATTAAAAAATCTTATTGTGGT
Source organism: Galerucella calmariensis (assembly GCA_910591675.1). Taxonomy (NCBI): domain Eukaryota; kingdom Metazoa; phylum Arthropoda; class Insecta; order Coleoptera; family Chrysomelidae; genus Galerucella; species Galerucella calmariensis. The sequence goes on along the minus strand of CAJUYG010000090.1, from coordinate 37,290 downwards.
TTGATTCCCAAAAAAATAAAAGAAAAAGGAATAAGTAATGCCGCACATAGGTACAGAAGATATAGAATAACCGTTACTCCCAAATAATTGACTATATATTCACTTATTTATTATACATTTTTGTAATCCTCCTGTAGAGAAGAATCCAATAATGCATTACTATCATTCTCATGATAATAAAAGATCATCAAAATGTGAGTCAAATAGTAAAAGTGTCTAAATAAATATAAAATAAATATTATCTATAGCATCATGAAGGGTTGTTTATTGATCCTTGTTGAATATTTATCGAGCACGTCACTGGTAAAGATACATAAGAGGTGACTGTGACGTTCAGATTATTTTATATTGCAAAGTTCTGCGGTTATGAATGAAGGATTTTGAGATAACTACATACTGATAACGTAAATAATACACACAAACACAAAAATAAATTTCTAATATTTAAAACGATTCAGAAGACTACTATTTTTTGTATCTTATTGTGCAATATTTCCTATTAATTTAACTAAGTCACTGTTATACCAAAAACAAAACATGGATTTCCTGTCTGCATGTTTTTGAAATAATAAACAAGCTCGATTGTTGTGTATAGTTTGCGTAATTTTTGAAACCCACACTTTTTGAAGAAGCAACAATGAAAAATATCATAAAAATTCAGTCACGACATATGGGTGAAGAAATAATGAAGTGTGCACGTATTTGATGTGCATTAACTGTTCAAATAGATGCAAATAACTACCGATACAAGATTTTTTATTGATACTACGACAGGTGGTCGCTAAAAACTTCTTAGTAAACATTAAAAGTGACACTAAAAACCTTCCAATCCTTCCATTAGGAAACATACTAGCTTGAGCCGTAGTATAGAAGATTGGTTCACTGACGAACCCGAAACTGACAGAAGAAAAGAGATATGGAAACCAAGCTGTTTTACCCTATTCAGTTATTTTTTCCAAACGAAAATCCACGAAATCAACATCTGTAGAGACCAGAAGATTCATCTACACAGTTCCCAATGTTATTGGGCATATTCACTTCGAGGTATCAGGTATCAGATATCAGTATAGGATGCATTGATTTATTGTAAAGAATTGTAAAGGTTTCATCAACCTCCTTTGTTTGAAAACATTACATTTAAGATCTAAAGCTGAATATTGGTCCAATGTATGGAGTCCCCATTACAGTGTCCTTCTATCCTGAATTGAAAATGTATATAGAAAGTTTCTTGGCCTTCAAAGTTAATGGTACCTACTTACAACGAGGAATTAGATATGATTTTTTACTTGACAGCCTTAGTTTTGAGAGTACCGAAGATTTCTTGCTTCTCTGTCATGTCTCTTCAAGCTTGTACATTGTCTTTGCTAGAGCTGCTGAATTTTAACAGGCCTAGACATAACTAATCTCTTACTACATGTGATCGTTTTTATGTGTCTACTTTTATATTTAATATAAACATACATGTATGTATATTGCCCTCTAAAAGGATTGTAAAATCTGTTGCCCTCTAAAGGGATTGTAAAATCTGTTGGGCAATAAATGCTATTACTATTATGTAAGCTCGACTGGTTCAGTCACGAAAAGTGTTCTGGAGCCTTAATTGGCACCTCAAAAAGCTCAAAATATGGAGCAGGAAGAATGAAGATTCTATGGGATGGGAAGAGAAACCTCCATCCTCCATCTTGCAACACCTAGAAGAATACTGGATAGAAGAGGGACACTTACACAAACTAAAGTCTGCATACATCCTAAAATTAAAATTCCTCAGGGAAATAAGTCTAAAGGAGCTACTAGTCACTGAGAAGTTAGGCCAGGTTCACTGAGTATCTACACAGTTATAGCTCAGTATCTGTATCTGTAAAAATTTGAAGGTGGGTGACCCCACAGCACATAGACCACAATTGGCCCATTTTGCAACCTTCTGAGGTTCAGACTTCCTTCTAGTACGTCATCCAGCCTACTTGTTTGAAGTAGGCGATAAAGTCGCCAGAAGTAAGCTCCCTCGTGCTGGATTGTGTTAGCCTGTACTCACCGAATACAGAAAACCTAAATTGAGAGAGTGTCGGACATTCACAAATAATGTGTTCGACAGTCTCATCTTCCTGTTCACATCCTCTACAAAGTGAAGTGTCAGACAGACTCAATCTGTAGAGGTGTTTTCGTAGGTGGCAGTGACCGGTCAGAATACCCGTAGCTGTCCGAAGGTTCTGTCTGTTCATAGTCACATATTTTTTGGCTACTTTGCTGTCCGGATACTGCAGCAGTTCCTAGGTAAGCCTGCACCCTTCTGCATCGTCCCATATACCCTCAAACTTTTCAAGGGAGTGTTCCTTTATTAGGTCAATCGTAGCTGACGCCGACAGACCAATGAGAGTGCCAGCTCCTAAGAGTTTTTGAAAGGCTCTTTCCTGGCTAGTGAGTCGGTTTACTGAGGCCCTTGATCCAGCCTAGAGTGACTTCGTTGTTGCTACAGGCTTCGATCAGGGACAGGTGACACTCCAGTACTGGGCCTGATGTGTTACGTGGTCTGTTCAGGGGCTAGTAGTGCTTGTCTACTATTCGTAAGGATGTGAATTTTATTACCTGTGGTGTTTCTTTTGGTAATCTCTTTTGCGGCGATGTAGATACCTCAGTATATTTATTGATTTTATTAACCCGAGCAGATCCAGTTTTTTGCCAACATATAATTATGCATAATTAAACAAAAATGGAATTTACTTGGTAAATTTTTAATTTTCTCTTATTATACATCAAGATAAATTGTCCATTGTGAATTTACTCACAATATTTAGGATTATTCTCAAATGAAGTTTATGGCGATTTTACAACTTTTACCACAAATGCGTAAAAGAAATCAATCGACTTAACATTGAAACGAAACGAATAGTTCTCAAAGCATCTTTGAAGAATGGAAAGTACGTCGAGATTGTATTAGGATGCGAATTAACGTTATCCTTTTAAAGATAAACTTATTTTCACTCGTCTTGTAAGGAAGGAAATAAACATGTGTCACGTAGGTTAGAAACATCCATAAAATCCAATTAAGGGATTATTTCACTATAATAACGAATACGAGGATTATTGTTTAATTTGAAACAATTTTTATTATTTTTTTTCTGTACAATAAAGAAAGCGATTTCTGGAACTATGTCCTAATTGCGGAATAGGCCCGAGTTAAAGACACATTTATTAATTAAATCATCAATATTAATACGGAAGTGGAGCTTGAATATTAAATCAAAAGAATCACAAATTATTATTTCAAGTTATAAGTTTGAACTTAAAATTTTACAAGATAAACCGTTTTGCAAAAAAAATCTGATATTGGGCGTCCAATAATTACGTGAGGTGTTCTAGGAGGGAAGGGATTAAGCTAAATCTTCCCAAATCTCACTTAGGGGGGAGGGGGGATCTTGGCAAATATCAGGTAACTATTTTTCCCGCAGAGAGATGCGTAAAATTGCGTTAAAAATTATTTCTTGAATGTAATATGGCCAAATCTGAGAAAATAGTACTTCCGTGCGTGAGGAGCGGGTAAACATACAACACGGCTACACCCATCACGTCAAATTTAGTAGTTGAGGTGCGCATGCGTCCAAGCAGCCTTTAATCCTTCTATTTGATTGTGAGCTGATTGTAGGGTATTGAGCTTACAACTCAGAGGTCGTAGGTTCAAAACCCGGTTGGGTGCTGGGTTTTTTTGTTTTTTTTTTTTTAGTTTTTCATTTCTTATTTTCTGAGATTTCTATACATAGTTACACTTTGATCAACCGGGTTTGGGCCTGGGTTTTCTTGTTTTTTTTTTATTTTTATATTTCTGATATTTACATATTTTTATTTCAATATTTGGTTAGGTGCTGGGTTTTTTTGGTTTTTTTTTATTTTCTATTTCTTATTTTTTTATATTTTTATACATAGTTACACTTTGATCAACCGGGTTTGGGCCTGGGTTTTCTTGTTTTTGTTTATTGAAAAACACTTGGATATGTTGGTTCCAGTCACTCTTGAGGCCATGCACAAGTCTCCATGGACTGAATTAGGATAAATATTTTCTCAATTTTTGTTTGGTATTCATTATTCAATTTTATGATTGTGATTTTAAATTACGTTAATGTTCACAAATACTAGTCTTTGCTATATAAAATTAATAGAACAAGATATTCCCCTCAATACTATCCAACACGTTTACAGTCCAAATAGAAGTTTGAAAGAATCTCGTGTGAGATTAGGAGAAAGGGGGAGAGAGTTGAGAAAAATCTTTCGATATCTCACCACAGGGACGTATATAAGGGGGGGGGGTTCAAACCCTCCTCATGGAAAATACAATAAACGTACAATAATTTTTTATTAGCAATCTGCCGTAATATATGTATTCATCGGGATGTGGCAATAGAAATAGATTCCTCAACAATTGTGAATAATTTAGCTGAAGAGGTTAAATTTACTTTTGTGAGAATGATTTTCTGTTTTAATAAAAGCTCCAATTTTTTTTAATAGGTGCTCCCAAATTAATATACAGGTAACATCTCGGCTGGTATGGGAATGCGGCGAAGAACTTAGAAGACTGGAAACTCGGAACAGAGTAACACTGGAGTGAGTCCCAGGTCACAAAGGAATCGATGGCAACGAAAAAGCAGACGAACTTGCAAGAGCAGGATCGTCAACACTGATGAACGAACCCGAACCATCTGTGGACATCCCCAGATGCTCCACTAGGTCATGGTTAAAAGGGTGGGTAAAAGAACAATCCATAAAACTCTGGAAGAATACGCCCAGGCAAACACATGGGAAGAAATTTATAAAAATACCATCAGAAAAAGTAGCAAAAGAACTGCTCTCAATGAGCAGGAACAAACTACGCACCATAACGGGGCTTCTTACGGGACACTTTCCCACAAAGGAGCACCTGAACAAAATAGGGCTGTATAACGGAGACCTCACATGCAGGAGATGCAAAAAGGACACTGAAACAGCTCTGCACATATTATGCAACTGTGAGACGCTGGACTACAGGAGGCAAAAACTAAATGGAAGACCCCAAATGAGTCCAGAAGACTTCTACAACCAACCAGTAAAGAACCTGTATGACCTAATACAGGGACCGGATTGGCTGAATAGGCTGTAGTCAGAATGTTAGGAGAATCCACAATAAGCCCAAGAGACTGAGGTGGTGCCGGCGAAAGGACGGCTCCTTTAAAAAATATATATACATGGTTATAACCATTTCAGCAGAAGGGGGCAAAACGAAAAACGATGTTTAAAAATACTTTTAGATGTAGCCAAGTCAAACAAATAATTAAAAAAAAACTTAAGATTATTTCTCAAACTTGAAAAATTGCTTAAGGTCGTGGCACTCGATTTTTTTTGCCTTAGGCGGCGCCTTCAATAAAGCTTTCCCCTTCTAAACCTATCAGATGAAAACAACCATAACCCTCCCCCATGTAAAAGCTATAGCTAGTAATACCCACCAAATATGGGGTTTTTGATATCGCCTAGATGTCCCGTTTCTGTAGTTACCATATGTCACTTTCCCAATAGATAGATAGATATTTATTTCGTACTAGTGACAAGATACATTTTTAGAAAAAGATATATACATTGTATGGTACATGTCAAAAGTTCTCTGTAAAAATGTAATATAAGATATGCTTAAAAATTAAAAATTTAAACGGATAAAAACAGTTAAAATGTTAAACGTTCTCACATGTTGTACAATGTTAATATTCACCAAGCTATATTTAAAATAGTAACAAACATATTAAGAGTAAAAAACAAATGTATAACACATAAACAAATATAAAAAGATATGAGTGGAACATTGAATCAAAAATTCAAAAATGTATTGCTATTTATATCGTCTATACTATATGGTTCCGCAGATATGAGACTCTTCTTTATAGTCTTTTTAAACTTATGTATGGAAGTAATATCTCGTAGTTCTTTAGGTAGTAGGTTAAACGTTAACAAACATCTATATAAGCAACCCTTCTCAAGTAATGATGTTTTATGGATAGGGTATCGGAAAATATGTTTCTGTCTCGTATGATACTCATGTGTAATTGTATAATCTGAGAAGTATTTCCTATTTCTATACACATAACAAAGACACTCATAAATGTATATACCAGGTACTGTTAACAAATTAATTTAATTTAAATTTAAAAAGTTTTCCATTTGATTCAAACTTCAAAATTCAAACTATTTATTTCGCTATCATTTTCGGTTTCGCAGGAAGCTGTATGGACCGAGGTTGTACGTTGGGAGACGTAAAAATCGATGTCTAGGTTTTTTGTTAAAAAAAAATTCCCTACACGTCCATTTTTTAATGTCCAACGTTTTCGAATAAGATGCTCACATGTTCCTCATCATCGGTAGATAATAGTATATTCTTCAACGAGTGCAGAATGATGGCTATTATTCACGCGGATGAAGTTTCCAAAACGAGGGAGCGCAGCGAGTGAGTTTTGGAATCATCCAAGTGAATATTAGCCGTTCTAAGCAAGTAAAAAACTATACTTTCTCACGACTAAAAAGAAAAAACTTCCAGTGAGGATCGAACCTCGATCGTCCGCGCCATAGCCAACCACCACTAGGCTATAGAGCATATTTATAAAAAAGTAAAGAGTAAATATATATCCGTAACTCATATTTTCAATAAGAACCCTTACATTTATTAATGAAATTAATTCCGGGAGGCGTACATATTCACTATCGCTACTGCTGTCCATTTTTTTTTCTTATAATACGTATAAAATTATGATTTTATAATTGTTTTGACGTTTCAAACGACGCGCTGTCAGAAGCGATTTGCGTTCTTAGGTATTTGACGTTTTAAAGAGACGATTTGATTTATTCATTTTAATTCATTTTAGTGTGAATTCTGATAATAATAGAATGTGATTGGCTAACAAGAGTGAATTCTTTGTATTATTCACTGGTGTGAAGAATTTATATCATTATGCAGCAAAATAATATGTAAAAATAATTTGAGCGTTATTATTTAGTCGTGGAGAAAATTAATTTTTAATATCTGGCAGCCACAGTCATACAGATACGACATTCAAAAGTTAATTAACATCAAATTAATGACAAGTAACATTTTCGACAAATATGGAAATTATATAATTTTTTTCAATCATGTATTTGGCAATCGACTAATAAATAAACTTGCAGTAGGTCAATCGCATTAGTAAGGATGTATCTTTTTAGTTTTAATCGCCGATAGATTACAGTACATTTTTATGTAAATGAATGAATACATTCCAATATAACTAGATGTGTATGTGTGGTGTTTCCTGCATGTGCTGTGTAAACATAAATAATTTAAGAATTCCTTACGATTAATCAATAATAAATGAAAATGTTTAATAATTAAAAATTATCTCGCTCGTAGCAAAAATTATGCATAAACGGATTTTTGGAACTTTAGTTCTTTACGTCAGGTTATGTTTGAGCGACCGGGGGTCGCGACGCAAAAGATCTGACCGTTACGTTACGTTGCTTCGTTATGTGCCTCGCTCGCGTGCGTGTGCTCTCTCCTGAGTTTCCTCTCTCGTTTACGAAGCAGCGATTCATATGCTTCGGCCGGGAATCGAACCCGGGCCGCCCGCGTGGAAGGCGAGCATTCTACCACTGAACCACCGATGCTATATTAAAATTCTATGCAAAGCTGGTATTCGCTGTGATGGTGATCTACTTGAATTTGTTCGGATAAATTTTTACTATTATTTCCATAATTTTTTTTGCGCGATTGATCTTTTTTGTTTATTTACAGCAACGGTTTTCAGGACGGTAGGTTGTGTTCACTGGTTTCCAAGTTTAACACGTCAGTAAGTGATTTACTTACCGTTCAGACGTCGAAAAGTAATAAATAGCATAAAAACAATTTCACCAAAATGCTAAATATATTTTAAACTGATCGAGAAGTATAAATGTCACTTTTGACATTTCGTTCATTTCGAAGAAATTTCAATGATTTTATTCGAAATTCGAATATTTCAATACGATCGCGCAAAAAATGGTATAAGCATCTCGAACCTTAAGGGTAATTACAAAGTTTGCATGTAGATTCCTCTCGTGAAATTGGACAAAATGATTTGAGGATTAAGGAGTCTATTTACTTTTCGAAATACAGGGTGTTGAAATTTTGAAAACTTGAATGTTTTAATTCGATAACTTTAAAATGGATGGATAAATTGATTTGACATTTGGCAGGTTGTTTTTAAATGTAAAAGGGGATATTTTGATAGAAATAGTAGTTTGTGCAGCTAGTATGGATATGATGGCCATTTCGCACGAGGACGAATATAACTTCAAATTGAAAATTTAACAATTCAATTTTATGTTTCCACTAATTTTTTTGTGGTAAACGTTAAGTTCTTGAATGTCCAATTTGTATAATGCTACGGTTTCCCTTTTTAAATATACGATGCTGTTATAAGTACCTAGATGTTGACAGTCGGACTCCCTCATGAAGGGTACCGTACCATTACCTATAATAATGAATATTCTGCTAAATATTTCAAACGTCTACCTGTTGTCGTTATTAATATCAAGCAGAATAATTATTTAAAAATAAAATTAACAATAAAAAAAATTTCTTCACGGGGAATCGAACCCGCGTGAGAGTCTGGTTTGCTTACTACTCGGCCACCGAGGAATATGCAAATTGTTTATCTATAACGTCAGATGTATTACATAATGTTTGCTGAAAAGACACGTTCTACTGTTTTATTTTTAAATTATTCTTCGAGATGAAACTAATTTCTTCATTTTGGAAAATGAGATTAATAAGTCTACTCGCCATATGTTTTTTAATTGATTCAATTGGTGAACTTATTATTGTCTAAGCGTGGATTGTTTAAAAATTTTCTCAAGAAAACATGTACAATTATTGAAATAACTTTTAAATTCATTTTATGATTTGTATGTCAATGAACTTTTTCACTATATCAATAAAATTATAACAGTATAGGACGTTTTTATTACCATTTTCCTTTTATTTTTACACCGGGTCCCAGGAAATTTAAAATTATTAGCTTTATTTTTTATACAGATCACGAAAAATCTTATGGAACCGACCTGATTACACAAGTACAAGGAAAATATGAGAAAAACAGTTTGAAAGAGAGAGAAAGAATAATTGTGCGTGCGCATCGAGGCGTGTACTTAGGTCCAAGGGCTGGCCGAATGTTGATTGTCGTTTACAGAGAGAAAGAGAATTCACTAGTTGGTGGTATTTAGTATGTTCCCAACATGGAAGGAGTGAGGGTGTTAAGGAAATAAAAAAATACAATCATTATTACGTAACCTGTACATCTTAAGGGGAATCTATCGGCAGCGATTTGACAAAATATCGAAGTATTTTTGGCAAAGAATTTTGAGGTCATGGATGTATTGAAAATTATGAAAATTAAGAAAAAAGTATATCACGTAGATTAATGTTGAACTTAGAGTTCTCATCGAATAAAAACTTTGAAATGCTAACCAAATTTTTGTTGAAAAAAAAACGAATCATGAGGTAATTACACATAATAAGCAAAGTTTGAGCCCTTGTAAAAAATTAAATATGGATTAAATGGAAAAACTAATTGATAAGAAGTCTAATTTGAAGCTTTATGAATACTATATAAAAATCTCAGAATCCTCAAATTACTTATGACCGTACAATTCCTTATTGAAACTCGGTTGCTACCACTAAAATATCGGATAAAAATCCATCTCTCGCTTTTCTATCTTTCTATGACTGACACTGTCTCTGCTTCGGTAGTCGCGTGCCGTTCCATTGTTGATACAACGCTCGCCTGTCTCGCCGGTCTCCCAGTTCAGTACTGACGAAGCTTATAGTAGTACGTGAACCAAAATCCGCTTGGACCGCTTGGCTACCTGCATGTTGCGGAGCTTTCATATTTCTAATAAAATTTTCGTTATGTGAACTTAAACGTGAGGACGTAGGGAAACAAAAAAATAAACAAAGCATGATTGTGCAAGGTCGAATTTGGTAGATGCCCTTTAAAATTCATTTTTATCAACTTGATCGTTTCTGACCAAGTTGACAATTAATTTTTAGCTATAATATCTGCATTTTTCTTTCAGATTGTACCTTGTATAATTTCAAGGTATTGTTGTATATTTAAAAGTAATCGAAATTTTCTGTTGGCTGTCGGCCAAGAGTAATAATTTAAATTTACTTAAAGTTCAAATTGAATTGTTAAAATTTTCAAAATAGGTCGAACGATAATAAAAAAATGCAAACAATATTGATGACTGTAATAACATTCGTTACCAACTGAAAGTGTGTCAGATATTTTATGAAAAATATGAAATTCAGCAAATCGATTTACAATAAATAGAAATGTTTGAAATGAAAAAAACAATAGAATTTGAATTATCACCAACAGGAATTGACAGGTTGAAATAGTTCAGTGACTCATTTGTGTTGATCTCCTATAATATGTAAAATTTTTGCGAAAATAGTCAAGAGGTCGTATACGATTGCTCGGGCGTATACGATATAGTTATGCCATCCAGATCAAGGCACCTGTACCTACTGGGTCTTTAAGATACTCGACAAAAGCTGCAGGGAGTAATCACCAAAAATCGTGTGAAGAGAGTTGTTACCTAGTGTGGAACGTGCAAGGCTCAGCCAAACTTTTGTCTAGATTAATTCTAGATTAATCTCATTTAAAGTTTTATTATATACTGTATAGATATACGAACGTGCTGGCGAGTGGTGTAACCGTTTTTGACCAATTTGGCATCATTTCATTGCAAATCGAAAATATACATTCTGTTAGTTGCTCTAACTACTGTTTAAAAATTTGCAATCGGTCTATCTATAAGACATATAAGACTATCTATAAGACCTACTTCATACTACTGAATTGCATGTTGTTAACAAAAAACTTTAAAAAGGACGTTTTTTCGTTTTAAAAGCATTTGCAAGTCGAACATTATAACAGGTTCATACTACGTAATGTCTTTTACATGATGGCAGGGTTGCTACCAGGATTTTTGTCAAAACTCGATACTTTGATGCTCTATTGCTTGGCCTATATTACAAACAAATGAATGAATAAATACACTCTTCATTCTCAGTTAGAAAAATGTACATATACGTTTTTAAATAAAGTATCCTATAACTCAGCAAGGAGTCACATTTTATCTAAGTGATTTAGGTTAAAAGATTTCCTATGATTTCAAGGATGTATTGATATCTAGTTAGCCTAGACCAGTTCAATGCATAAACAAAATATTGCGTTACCATAGCAACGAACAATAACTCATTAGGAGCAATAAATTAAAAGAAAAAAGATGTCCACCGAAATTGTGGAAATCGAAAAATTGGAGTATCGAGCCATCATCAAGTACCTGTATTTAAAAGGGTTAAGAGGTAAGCAGATACCCTTGGTGATCAATGTCCTTCGTCCTTTCCAAGACCTAAGAAGTTTCGTGTCCAAAAATCTGCTGGAAAAGTTTATGCTTCAGTTTTTTGGGATTGCCATGGAGTAATCATGATTGATTTTTTGTATAAGGGTAGAACAATAACCGGAGATTACTATTCGACATTACTGACCACTCTACGGGAAAAAATTGAAGAGAAAAGACGCGGAAAGCTACCCAAAGGTGTTTTGTTTTCGCAGGACAACGCCCCTGCACACAAATCTCATGTTGCCATGCAAAAAATTCGTGATTTAGGGTTTGAATTACTAGAACACCCCCCTTATTCACCAGATTTGGCTCCGTCCGACTATTATCTCTTTTTCTCAACTGGAAAAAAGTTTAAAAGGTCGTAAATTTTCTTCCAACGAGGAGGTAATAAAAGCTGTGGAGGTCTGGTTTGCAGAGCAAGAAGAAACATTTTTTTGAAAGGTCTAGAGACGTTGCAGGTTCAATTAAGAGGAGAATATGTTGAGTAATAAAATATTTTGACATTGAAATTTTGTTTGGTTCTATAATAGGCTAAGAATTTTTCAATATACATATGTATTAATGAAACACCCTGTATAGGTAGAAGACAGCAATAACACGACCCCTTCAATCTCCTGAATCTAAGTAATGTAATTACTGTATATTGCTATTGGTCATTGTATAGAACACGAACACAACCTTATGAATTTCAAGAAAAAGATTCATAATATTAATTTATTAAGGATACCCTCAGGATCACTAAACATAACCTCGTTGTTGTAGCAAACAAAATATTTATCTACGACCAGCTTTAAAATTAGGCATTTACGAACCAAAAAAAATGTGTGAAATCATACATTATACATTCGTTAAAAAGAGTCCGTAAATGAACAATGCTTTTTATATGGAACTTTCATTATAACACCCAAAAACGTGAGTAAATGAACGATGCTTTTTAAATGAGGTTTTCATTTCAACACTCTTTTTTAGCAAAGTAATTTTCTAGTTGCCTTGAATTTAGTCGTTTGTTGCATAAACTTTTGTGCTGTCAGTAAATTTGACAGAAGTGTATTTAAAATTTTAATTACACTTATTTTAAATGGAAGAACCTCGAGAAGAATGCATTTCTTCTGATTGCACATCTGACATTAGAATTCGTTGTGTATATATTTGTTTATGGAAAATGTATTTTTATGTTTTTTTATGCCTTCGGAGCACATTTTTTTATTTTTTCTTCATGTGGTCGTAGATAAAGTTTTGTAGGACACTTGTGCGTGAAGTACTTTTGCACACTCGTTGCGAAAAAGCCATTAGCTACGTGCGCCAAAGTATAACTTCACGCACTTGTATCATAAATAACTATTTTATTACTTTGCTATTGGTATATGTTTTTAACATTGTATACCTTCTTCAATCACTTTCCTTGCCTTTCTAGATAAATTATCCAATGATCTGTTTTAAAATGTCATATTATAGTTGTCAGATTGTGCCTTTTCTCTCTTGTTATTTTGAAGTAAAAAAGGTTTTCAATTTCACACATTTTCATATCAACGAAAAACAATTTTTCCTCCTACCCCTATAGAAAGTACACACTTCCCTCCCTCAAATCAGGGAGGAAACTCATATTTTTCCTCCTCCTCATTTCAAGTAAGTTGTAAACGATGAAACTTGTGAATTCATTATATTCATATTGTTTCCATAATTTCTAGAACATCCTGTATATCCTGTTTTTTGGTAAAAATCAAACATTAATGTTACTTCAACGTAGTTCTTCAATACAAATTTCAACTTCAGGAATCTTAGATATACGTTTTTTGAGTTCAGAATAAGAAAAGCATAGTATGCTGTGGCTCACTGACAGTAAACACGGCGATTGACTTTTGAGGTGCAAAGTCGCTACATTCATTAAACTTAGTTGAATTTTTGAAAAATGGAGAGCGGTTCAAGTGATTTTGAATTTCCATATACACCACCTAATATTAAGGAACAAGCAATGGGCTGAAGACAACAAGATACATAAATATTCAGAGAATGTTTTACTGACATATTTTTCACTACAAGGAAAATCATTAAAAGCTTCAACACTTTGGTCTAAATATTCAATGCTACGCACAATGATACAAATGAAGGACAATGTCGATATTAAATATCCAAAGTTGATTGCATTCCTAAAAAGTCAAAATGCCGGATACAAACCAAATAAAGCTAAAACTTTTTCAAAAAAAGGTGGGTAAGAGGAAAAATCATATGTATCACATGGGAGTAAAGTGCCTTTTCCTCCCTTGGATGTTTACTGTAAAGTAAACTACATCCTGCGGGAGGAAAAGTGGCACTTTCCCTCCTAGTAATACAAATAGCTATTACTTCCAGTTTTTTTCCAAATCAATCAAATAAACGAATAACTTTACCTCTAGTTCCAATATATAATTCTTGGGTACACGGGCAGCTAGATCCAGGGTCGATATCATCTTCGTAACAAAATATACATAAAAAAAAATAACAAGGAGTAACGCGATATATAATACACGTCCGAAGGATCACATGTCACCTGTTTGTCTGCGGATGCACACCAGCATAAAATCGAAACCGTCTTTTTTCAAGCACGTTGCGACTATGATTGTTTATAATTTCCCTAATCATTTCTAGCTTTAATAGCAGCGAGTACAACATGCGCAATGGTTGTCGAATACCGCGACGTATAGTACGGTGGCTTCGTTATATATTTTTTTTCTCAAACCAAGCGATACTGAAAATTCGAGGACGAATATGTATGCCCAGAGTATGCGTACAATGAGAAAAGTGTTTCAAAATATAGACTGAAAGCAATTTTTGATGTTAACAATAAATGACAATAAAAATAAATAATGATTTTCTATTTTTTGCCAACTTATATTACCTACTTATTATAAGCATCTATATTCAGAGCTCTAAGGTAACATCTCGGCGAAGAACGGCGAAGAACTTAGAAGACTGGCGACTCGGAACAGTGTAACACTGGGTCCCAGGTCACAAAGGAATCGCTGGCAATGAAAAAGCTGACGAAATTGCAAGAGTAGGATCATCAACACTGATGAACGGACCCGAAACATCTGTGGGCATCCCCAGATGCTCCACTAGGTCATGGTTAAAAGGGTGGGTAAAAGAACAATCCATAAAACTCTGGAAGAATACGCCCAGGCAAACACATGGGAAGAAATTTATAAAAGAACTATCAAAAAAAGTAGCAAAAGAACTGCTCTCAATGAGCAGGAACAAACTACGCACTATAACGGGGATTCCCACGGGAGACTTTCCCACAAAGGAGCACCTGAACAAAATAGAGCTGTATAACGGAGACCTCACATGCAGGAGATGCAAAAAGGACACTGAAACAGCTCTGCACATATTATGCAACTGTGAGACGCTGGACCACAGGAGGTAAAAACTAAATGGAAGAACCCAAATGACGCCAGAAGACTTCTACAACCAACCAGTAAAGAACCTGTATGAGCTAATACAGGGAACGGTTTGGCTGAATAGGCTGTAGTCAGAATGTTAGGAGAATCCACAATAAGCCCAAGAGGCTGAGGTGGTGCCGGCGAAGGGACGGCTCCTTTAAAAAGAAATAAGCATCTATGAACTTACAAAATAACTAGAAAAGGTGACACTAGTCTTTACGCAGGTTCTTCATGAAATTAACCACAGTAACGACGGAAGCACTTTGGATAGGACATAATACAACTATTACAACTGACCAAACTAGTGGCTTATACAGGGTGTCCAGAAACTCTCATGCCAAACGGAAACTACAGTTACTTGAGGTGATTTTAAGTCGATTACCTTAATCCGAAAATGCTTCCTAAGGGAGCTACAGTGCTTTGAAGAAGACGTCCTCATATGAGTTTTCTTCAAATTATTAAAAAATACCGTTACTTAAAATATTCAAACTTGGTATAATCAATAAACAGTTCGCTGTAAATAAATTTTTTTCAGATTTTCAGATTTTTTATTTAAGAAATTTCATATGTCCGACACCGAATTTGGAAAATTCAAGATAATTTTCATAAAAAATGTTCTCTTCTTTCCGTTTCGAGAAAAATTAATTAAAATTTTTTGTGTTTCTTACATAAAATCATGTTGAATATTAAAATTAATTTAAAATTTCCAAAACAATGTGAGCAACTTAATACTTACGACTTTTGTTACCAGTACAATTGTACAATTTGTTGATTTTTCAAAGCCAACTTGATATTACAGGTACAATTTTATAATCCAACATGGTTTTATGTAAGAAACACAAGAAGTTTAAATTTATTTTTCTCGAAAACGGTTCATGATATCGATTTGAAAGGGAACATTTTTTATGAAAATCATCTTGAATTTTCCAAATCCGGTGTCGGATACATAAAAAATTTGAAAATGAAATTTTTTTAATAAAAATACCATTTGGTCCCACAGACTTACGTTTGTGATGGATCTGAAGAAAATTCATTTACAGCGAAGGAATTGTTTGTAACTGTTTATTCATTATCCCAAGTTTGAATATTTTAAGTAACGGTAATTTTGAATAATTTGAAGAAAACTCATATGAGGACGTCTTCTTCAAAGGGCTGTAGCTCCTTAGGAAGCATTTTCGGATTAAGGTAATTTGAGCTAAATCGACTTAACATCACCTCAAGTAACTGTAGTTTCCGAGTTTCTGTTTGGCAAGAGAGTTTCTGGACACCCAGTATAGAAGACACCAAGGAAGCAGATAACATGGGAAATGGTACAAAAATTCAGTTCAAGTGCCTAGACTGTTGAGCACAACCCTAACGTAAGAATGAATGAACCACAGTAACATTATTTTTTGTACAAGCCCAATTTTTTTCTTTCCATCACTCTTCATTTATACAAGATATCATTCAAATGATTTACTCCGAAAATTTCATTAGTATCAGTATCAGTATTATGCACATTAAACTAAGAGAGAATTATGAACACAGTAATCCACCGTACTATTTTTTAATCTGGTACAAACAAATAACTGCTTATTGATAAAAAATACGAAGCGTTTTCGAAACTAGACACTAACCAAAAAAAACACACACACAGTGTAACCTTTTAAAAGCGTCAACGTTCTGTTTTGCCTTTATCTAGATCAAACAAAATTATCCACATATATGGTACTCAAGGGTTAATCTCCTAATCCTAATGATGTAGGTAGAATGGGATAACTTGTGTTGATAGCTACACAGGTGTGAGGCAATTACATACATACGAGGTTTGTTCACGAAAAGGTAACTTTTTTTTTTCATTTTTATTTTTTATTTTAGTCATCAATTCTCCCTTCTTTAATATACCTGTGTGTATAAAAATGATGTTTCTTAACAAGACATCAACTATTAGGTGTAGGTAAATTGTGCACAGTTTCAAGAAGTTTCCCAAATTTGGGAAGGGTTCGTCAGGTAGTTGCAGCCAGGGGATTAAGTCTCTGTATAGGTAAATTGCGCACAGCGGTCAAATTGTATCAAATATCAGAAAATAAGAAATAGAAAACTAAAAAAAAAACAAGAAAACCCAGGACCATCGATCGATCGAAGTGTAAATGTAAAAACTAAACTGATCTTTGTACCTAAGCCTCAAATTGTTATCGTAAAGTCATTAGGGGATAATCCTTTGAATCTCTGGTAACTTTTAAAATTCGTGGAATCGGTAGAAAGTTTGTATGCCATTCACCTAGACCCTCTTTAGGGTCACTTGTGCGCAATTTACCTATGAAAAAGAAACATTTTGGGTATACCTGGATACAAACTGACCGCTGTGCGCAATTTACCAGCCCCGCAACTATTTAATTAAGAATTACCACTGGGAGGGTTAATATCACCGCAATAGACATCTTGTACATGTCCTTATTTTACTAAAATTATAATCTAGACATGTAGAATCTAGATCATTCACCAAAAGATTTTTTCAAATTCTGAAATTCAAGTTAAATGGGTTTGAAATTCATAATATTTAAGCGCAGATAAAAATTACCTAGTGCGGTGACGTCATAAAACAGTAAAGTTGCAGTACACGCATACAGGGTTGGGATAAAGTACGGAGCCAAGTAAATATCTTTTTTTCAAGACGGACCAGAAAGTATACATATTCTGGACCATTTTTCGTCCAGAAAATAACGTTTTGCCGATCAAGACCGAATAATGGACGACAGGGAGCGGAAATAGTAGTTGACCTAACTAGTGCGGAAAGTGATACTTTTCCGCACGCTATTGCAGATGGCCGAACGACGCTTCAGCGAGTTCGGCCAGCAATCGCGTGCGGAAAAGTCACTTTACGCACGTGTTAGGTACACTATTTTTTCTACTACCATGCGGAAATAAGCCCAAAAGTTAACATAAACTAAAAATGGTATAAGCATCTCGAACGTTAAGGGTAATACCGGTCTCCAGCAAAATTCTTTGTCTCAATTCCTGTAAATTTGTTGGTCGTCTAACGTAAACACGTAATTTTAGATAGTAGATCCAAATACTTGTCACCATTCAAGTTTTCGTCGATAAAAAATGGGCCTATAAGTCTATTTTCGACCAATACATTGAGTTATGGCGATTAACTGTTCCATTTAATTCCAGGTTAATGTTTTAGTTACTGTTGAGCGTGATATAGGATTTCTCTCCGGATGCAAATTATTAAAAATATGACACACTTCTTCATGAGTTCTAGCACGATATCCATAACCGATCATCATTAAAATTTCAATACGCCCTTTTTCACTTAATTGGACCATTCTAAATTGTAAAATTTATTTCCGTCAATTAGAATTTGACACTTGGAGAACAAAAGACGTACTAAACAGTACTCGTTTATCATCATCCCTGTTATACAGGAAAGGGCATGTAGTTTTAGTTTGTTATCAGACAAGTTAGGATAAATTTGGGAATTTACATTGTCCATAAATTGCCTGTTTCAACCAGAAATATTTCAAACCGTTTTTTTCTGACGTAATTGTAGGTGAATAGAATTTGTGGCAATTATTCATAGCTTTTAAATTTGTCGTTAAAAATCTGGATACCATTACCCAAAAAAAGTTACAGGCAAAAAATGACATTTTTTCCACATTACAAATGCTAAACTGTCAACGAGCTGACAAATAACCAGTTGTTGCTTTCGTTTATTTGGGCTTCAAGCACTTGTGCGTGACGCCTCAGCCGTCACGACTGACATGTGCCAATGCCAATGAATTTCCTGTGTTGTTAGAAGAACAGTTTTCAATTATAATGTTTTTGATAATAAAATCTTGCATATTTAGATATTTTTAGTAAGGTTTAAATCGTATTAAATCGTAATCGGCACAATCTTAACCTTTAAATAAACGTCAAACCGGACAAACGTCAAATATTTAATGTCCGTGGCTTGAAGCTCATACTTTTCGGTATGTGCTTGAGGGGCAAGGGGAAGGTAAGACTAGGCGTCACGCCCGGTAATAGACGAGCGGAATTCAGTCACTAGTCACTACGAGCTGCTACTAGCAGCCAAAAGTAAATAATAGAAAACGCTAAGTGAATGTGAAATATTTAATCTGACACTTGACAGCTGTCAGCTAACTACGAAATTACCGAAAAAAAAATTTTTTTATTTTTTTATTTCAGTTCCTTAACGTCGCTCCAACCAATAAGGTTATTAGCGACAAAAATAGGTAATAGGTACATGTACAAATAATTATATAAGGTGGTACAGTCTGGTTTCTTTAAGAAATTTAACTATCAGTTCTGCGTCCATTTGCTCGCCCAAAACAGTTTTTAAATTGCCTGGTAATTTGTTTTGTTTTCTTGATACCAGGTATTTGGGGCAATCACTCATTATATGCTTCACTGTCAAATCTTTGTTACATATATTGCAGGTTGGTTTGTCATCCTTTGTTATCAAAAATTTATGGGTTATACCGAAAAAAATCAGTTGGCTAAAATATTCGCAAGTTCTTATGTTTTTATGTTTTGCTAAATTCAAATGTGATGTGAAATTTTTGAATTGTAAAACTTGGAATCTTTTAAAATTTAAAATATAAACATTTGTTTTTTTATTTCACAAAGGCAGGAATCGTAATCTTTCTATACGAGTTATGTCCGCTTTCGTCTACAAATTACGTATAATTAATACAACAGAAACAATTATTTTGATTAAGTTAACAAACATGAGAACGTTATCATGTTGATCTAATAGAAACTTTGTAGGTAGTGTTATAATTTCACTTTCCCTTCCTATTCATTAATCTATGAAATAACAACATTCATTTTTAAAATTTTTAATGCAATCAAATGAATAATTGTTTTGTAAAAACTACAGGATGTACCAAAATTGTTCAACAATTCACTCCATAGTACAGGGTGATCATTTGAATTCCGACACATTTTATGAGCCCATAACTTGGAAACCGATTAGGATATCGAGAGGCGGTTTTGACCGAACGGCTTCAGGAATTAAGAATTTTTTTCACGCTGTTGCCAATTTTGTATTTTTTTCCTAGACTCCAGGAAAAAACTTGGATTTTTTGGAGATCAATAACTTAAGACAATTTAAATGGAACACCCTGTATGTTTTTGTACCGTCGGATAGGCTGAAGCTTCTACTTTTCAAAAATATATGGTTTTATAGCAATTTAAGGTGTTCTTAAGGGGCAGATTATCTTTAAAAGATAGACTGCAATTCGTTGACTACAAAAATTCCGTGTACCTATTTCGTGTACGTATGTACGTAGGCAACACTTATTACATTAATATCAGATGTTTTTTAGATTTCTCTATTTCTCATTAAATTATTACGGAAAATACTGTTGGATGCTTTAACATATTAGAAAAGCAACTAAAATATTTTATTCTACAGTTTATACTAAAATAACTACTACCTCTCTTTTATCTATAAAAAAAATTAGGCGTGCGCCAAAGTTACTTTCTGCTTAAGAGCTCCAATAATGTCAAATTATGACAGCTCGAGGAAAACATCAACTTTGCAGTTGCTTTTCAAGGCACAAAAGACGACGAATTTATTTTGATTACTAATTTGAATTAATTTGTTTGATAGCCATGAATTCTTCAACGAGTAAAACCAGAAAATACGATAAAAGTTCGATATACAAAATGGATGACGTCACACGTTTGTGATCGGTGTATTGCTACTTGTCCGGCTGACGGGCGAAAACTCGGACGGACAAATACCCTGGCCGTGTGAAAGAGGTCTATGGCTTCGACCGATATTGATGTTCAAATATGTGCAGCTTCTTCGCGCATACGACTGTAACTCTAGTGGGTTCTTCTTATGTAAACCGGAGTATACCTTTTTACAGGAGCTTACTGGAGCGAATTACATTACGTCACAATGAAAACTTTTGTAGAGCTTTCAATCAAGAGTAAATCCCACTCTAGAACAATCCGATTACATAAAATGCGGCTGAGATATAGAGAGTTAAAAAAAGGGATCATTAAAGTTTACCTGTACATATTTTAAATTGGAAATATTTTTAAGCTTTGGGAGAGTGTTTAAAATTAATATTAAGGACTCAAATTTTCAGGGAGTTTTTTTTTTGGATATTCTCAACAAGATTTTAATTTAAAAGCGAAAACAAAAATAATGAGTCTTAAAAAATGAACCCTAATTTATTTACTATCAATTGTATCTCATAATAATCTGGAAATGAAGCGTTGAATAAATTATTTTTGGCATTTTGCAACTGTATACTATCAATTATTATATATCATAATAATCAGAAAATGACGTAATGAATAAAAATACCGGATGTTACCAATGACTAGGTATAACGTCATATCGAATTAGTTTATTTAATGTACTGGTACTATTAGTGGAAAGTGCCTTAAATAAATATCAAAATTAAATTATTTATCAACGTTTAAAATTTTATTTGTGCGTGTAAACTTGAATCTTACCTCCGTTTCCAAAATATTTTGCATTTCTTCACAATAACTCGCGCGAATTTGATGCTTCCACAACATAACGTCCAAAGGTAATTCCAATTTTTTATTTTCGACGAAAATCTCCGGCAAACAATCGATTTGTTCAAGTTCTTCGATTCCTTCAACGAATATAGCACTCACTCTACACACCTCTGCGAATTTCAATTGTAAATCCTCTTGCGATTTTTGCGTACAATCCCACAAATTTACGTATGCATCTTCCTCCGATGTTTCCATATCGGGAACATCGGTCAAACGAAACGTAAGGTCATCGTAGGGCTCGTAATATTCCAAACGGTTCCTAAGACTTTTCAACCAATCGTTCACACTGAAGTTGTCGCACATTTTGACTCAGTTATCGAGATAAAAACTTTTGCCACATCCTTTCTGATAAAAGACCCCGATTTTCCGTATTTCAAACAAATAAAGTATCAACGATAAACACTGACTTTAAAATAATATTGCTTTTACTCGATGTGTTTATATTTATATGTGAAGATTACAACTACATACTGAGAGAACTCATTGATAAGACGAGTTCGAGTAACTAAGAACACTTTAAAAGGGTTTAGTCATAGTAATTATAAAAACGGGAGGATCAATTGGGCGTACAGCGGGTTAAATTACTCGCTGACCAATTTAATTGACTAATTATTATATGGCGCAGGCCTAGATCTACTACGAGGATGCATTTCAAATGGAAACCCACATGTGCCGTGCAATACCAACGACATTTAAAAGGAGATCTAGTGTTTGTTTTTATCGTTTGTATATTCCACCATGTGTATTATTTCTGACAATTAAACTGAACACAGAACCGCATTCAGCCGATTTGACAAATTTTATTTCATAGTTATTTTAAACGTTTCGGTTGGAACCCTATTTACTTATCCGAATAATTTAGTAATCATTATTGTCATAACAGGTAAAAATAATTATGCCGAGAATTCCGGGAACAATTAATACACAATGTTACTTCAGGTTGTTACGAAAAAGGTAGGTAGGTAGGTAGGTACCTCTACTTATTGGTATAAAACTGTGAGTCATTTTAAGAGCGAACAAACCTAATGCGAGTATTCTAGGACACACATTTGGGTAATTTTTGAAAATGGAGAGTCTTTCAGGATTTATTCCAGTTAAGCGAGCTGCGAAATCAGCGCTAAGCATTAGTGAAAAGATTATTGTGCTTAATGTATTTAATGCACTTAGATATCGAAAAAGTGCAATAAGTATCGATTCTACAGTGGAACTTTGTTCAAAGATGACAGGTATTGGAAAAGCAACCATCTACAGGCTCATGCGGGAAGAGAAGACAGGAACCGTGACGCCACCAAAACCATCTCCAGGAAGGCGAACAATACCGATCGATGAGGACGAAAAGGCCATCATAAGACGAAAGGTGCATTCATTTTATTTCAATAAGGAGATCCCTACTTTGGATAGAGTTTTAGGGGCAGTAAAAGAAGACTTTCCTGCAATCAAGAGAGATAAACTATGGAAAGTTCTAAGAGAAATGAATTTTAGATGGGAAAAACATAGTCGGAAGTCTCATTTGCTCGAAAAAGATGAAATAGTGTGTTGGAGACGTAATTATTTGAGAAAAATAAGACAATTTCGCAATGAAAACAAAACAATTTTCTATTTGGACGAAACATGGCTGAACGAAGGCTACACAGTTGGAAAAATATGGACAGACAAAAATGTGACTTCTCACCGGCAAGCATTTTTAGACGGTCTATCAACAGGAATAAATCCGCCCTCTGGAAAAGGAAAACGATTAATTATAACTCACATCGGTAGCTCCAATGGCTTTTTAGAAGGTGGACTATTATCATTCCAATCAGTTCGTACAGGCGATTACCACGAGGATATGAATGCTGATGTTTTTGAGGAGTATTTCGAACAAATGATAGAGCTGATTCCACCTGGCTCCGTCATTGTGTTAGATAACGCTCCGTATCACTCCAAAAGATTGGAGAAGATGCCTACAACTGCTGGGCGAAAAGCAAAAATTATCGAGTGGCTTGTGGAGAAACAAATACAATTTGAGGACAATATGGTTAAAAAGGAGTTGCTATCAATTGTAAACACCCATAAACATCGGATTCAAAAATATGTTGTTGACGAAATGGCCAAAAAACAAAATATAATAGTGCTTCGGCTCCCCCCCTACCATTGCGTATTAAATCTGATCGAACTGGTATGGGCTCATGTGAAAGGTTATGTGGCTAGAAAAAATACCACTTATAAAATGAGTGATGTTCAAAAACTCTTTGAAGAAGCGCTTCAAGAAGTCAACGCGGGGAAGTGGCAAAGATGTATAGAGCATGTAATAAAGGAGGAGGAAAAAATGTGGCAATTGGATAGTTTACTGGAGAAAACGGTCGAACCACTTATTATCAATTTAGGGGAAGAAGACAGTCCCTCAGATATTTCATTTTCTGATGATGATTAATTTAAAGCGAAGAAATGTAATGACTTACTATAAATTTTATAGAATTTCAAATAGAAACATTTTTCCAAATTTACTTGTTTATTGGTTGCTTTATTGTTATTAGTATTATATTTATTCAAATACAAGGGTAACAAATTATGCCACACATTCGAATGTTCACTAAATTATATAATTATTGTGTTTAATATAAACTTAAACCCACCCGAAAGCACGTGCAGGAGTGCAAAACATCACAGGTAGAATCCTACCGCTTATTGTTCGAGCCTCGGGTTAAGCTTTGTATTCGACGCCCTTATCAGATCTATAGGAATGGAAAGTTTAATAAATGCAAAAGGGTCTATACTTTCAATGTATATACTATTTAAAACTTGGCAATTTAGGTGGACCACTTTGTATACGTGTTTGACGGATTTTAATGATTTATTACTATCAACCAATTTCAAATCGAGTATAGACAAGACTACAAATCTCTGATAAAATGTGAAATAAAATATTTTCTCCACGACTAAATACACACAATTATTTTTACATATTTAGCACCATAATGATATAAATTCTTCACACCAGTGAATAATGATAAAGAATTCACTCTCGTTAGCCAATCACACTCTAATATTATCAGAATTCACGCTGAAATGAATTAAAATGAATAAATCAAATCGTCTCTTTTAAAACGTCAAACACCCAATAATGCAAATCGCTTCTGACAGCCAGCGCGTAGTTTGAAACGTCAAAATAATTATATAATCATAATTTTACGTATTATATAGTGAAAAAATGAACAACAGTAGCGATAGTGAAGATTTAAAATATGTACGCCTCCAGAAATTAATTTCATTTATAAATGTAAGGGCTTCGATTGAAAATAGTTTTAAAAATAAATATGCTCTATAACCTAGTAATAAAAATGGTTGTCTCTGGCGCGGACGATCAGGGTTCGATCCTCATTGAAAGTTTTTTTTAGTCGTGGAGAAAGTATAGTCTTTTACTTGTGTAGAATGGCTATTATTCACGCGGATGAAGTTTCCAAAACGAGCGAGCGCAGCGAGTGAGTTTTGGAATCATCCAAGTCATTCTGCACTCGTGGAAGAATATACTATTATCCACAACTATTAATTAATATATCTGTTAAATATGCGATTTTTATCAAGTAATACCATGCATTACCATATAGAATTGAATAATAATGACAGTTCGATGGAATAATATTACTCTATCGTTGCGTCAAATTTGACAATTTGTAAATATAGAGTTTGTTCAACCATCCTTTGCCGTTACGTCATACATTGTCCATCTTGATCTCTCATTCATGAAACGGAAACGGAATTGTGACGTCATTAACGTATTTCTTAACAAATGTCTACGTGAATTTTATTTGTTACTTTTGACAACTCAGTTGTCATATTTGGTATACAATTCTCAACATATGTCATTAATTATATTTTTGAGGTTAAGTGTAAAATAACATTCAACTACTATAAGACAAACGTAAATCAGCAGAATACGTCACCGATTATGACGTAACGGCAAAGGATGGTTGAACAAACCATACTTCTTATCTCTGGTATCTTAAGAGAAATGTCTAATAGTGAATCAGATTTAGAAGATATGTCTTGTACACCGCCGGACATTTTAAAATTAGCGGCTAGCGCTACAGAAAATCTCCTACCTAACAAGTCAAAAGGTAAATATGATGCGGTGTACAAAAGTTTTATGGATTGGCAAATGGCACAAAAAACATCGTCTTTTTCTGAAAATGTTATCCTAGTGTATTTTGTTGAACTTGCTAAAAAAGACAAGTCATCATCATTGTGGGCATATTATTCTATGCTGAAAAGTACATTGAATATTTACCATAGTATCCACCTAGAGACTTACATGAAGTTACAGGCATTTTTAGAACGCCAGTCCGAGGGCCATCAACCGAAAAAATCTTAAACTTTTACGCCCGAAGAAGTCAGTAAACTTATTAAACAAGCGCCAGATCATACCTATCTAATGACAAAGGTATTCTTACAATAACGTAATTTTCAGCTTAGTACTCCAATTTAATCAAATTATTTTTAGGTAACCTTAATCATGAGGCTAATGGGAGCATATATATGTAGTTGTGGATAAAGTATAGTATTCAACACGCGCATAATGGCTATTACCCACTCAGATGTTACAACCCTCCGGCTCGTGTTGCAATTTCATCTTCGTATGGGTAGTAGCCATCATTATACGCTTGTTGAATAATATACTATTATTTTATGACATTCTAACGATATGTAGTATTCTAGAAATGGAATCCAGTGAATTGAGAGGGTTTTTATTGGGATAGCGCTTTTAATTATTTTTTTTTTCGCTTATTTTGGAAATTCATAGTAGATCACATCTCTGGTAAAATGTAAAATAAAATATTTTTTTATGACATTCTAACGATATGATAGTCTACTAGAAATGGAATCCAGTGAATTGCGAGGGTTTTTATTGGGATAGCGCTTTTAATTATTTTTTTTTCGCTTATTTTGGAAATGTTGTTAATAAAACGCGTTTGTTGTTTTTTTTGTGTATGATTATTTTTGTTTTCAAAGTTTGGTGATTTTGTGTATTGAAGTGTGTATCGATTAACAACTATTCCAATGATAAATCATAAGAAAACCTGGATAAAAAATTATGATGCTATCCTGATAACGCAGGTAATTGATTATTGGAAATTTCTCTTTCTAACATTGGTAACCAAATTTGACTACCTTCGGCTGAAATACTAGCTACACATTTATCTGCATTTAGTTGTATTAAAGCACTTTCTTTGATTTTTCGTCTTTTATTATTGGGCTCTTTCAATATTATTTTTGTCGAGTCCCATTGAATTTTATGCCCCTCTTCCCAAGCATATTTACAAATACCTGACTTAGAGAACTCCATATCTTTGATATATTTTGTATGTTCACCACAATAATGTTTTTTATTTTTTATTTCAACGTTTCGGTAGCGTTCCAGCTACCGTTGTCAAGATTAACCAGTAATGAAATAATTTTTGGTCCCTATCTGACACAACGAAAAAATTTGACAAAATTGAAATGGCAAACCGACTTTGATAATTGTTTAATACGGCCCTGTACTGATAAGTAACAAAGTGATCAATTTACGACTTGATATTAAAACGTTTTTCTATTGTTATCGTGAAATAACAATAAAATTTCAACTCATTATCAATATTTTCGTTGAAAACTATGTTTTTCTATCGAGAAGGCCAATGTTTGACACTTAATAGGATATCAATGAGATATAATTCAGTGTTAACAGGATGGAAGAATTCTCGAAAAAAGTTATCTCAAATCAAAAACTAACCTTGGTTGGTATTTTGTCGATAAAAAAGGAAAATTGCAAAAAGAAAATACTCTGTTCATGCAGGAATATTGAAAAAAATTGTCATTTTAGTAAAGCGTGTTATCAATACATGTCAAATAATATAATAGTTAAGTACTATTATATACTTTTCAAAGAGCAGACAGTTCACTAGGAAGTAACAACTACTTCTCTGGCTATAAACCACGGCAGACATTGAATTTTTTTACAAAAACATTGTAAGGCGTTATAATAGTACCTATTCAACTATTACCTTTGACATACCAATCTTACGACAAACTTCGGTATATGGGTTATTTTAAGAGATATCAAAAATTTTTTCAACAAAAATAGTAGATGTGCTGAAGGTCCATATTTTGGAATATCTCCGTATCCTATTAAATCTCAATTATATTCTTCCTTATATACAGGGTGAACGGAAGCTCGAACGTGTCATTTTCTTTCTTCTTTCAAAAGGAACACCCTGTATTTTATAGCAAAAATAGAATCTTCGATTATGTAATTTTAATTTTTGTCAAGCATTCCATATACCCAAAGTTTATAAAAACAGATTTATATTGTAATATTAATTGTAAACTATTATTATTAACCTATTATGTGAAAGCAATAAACGTTGTATGTAACAGAAAATGAATAATTCATTCTAAACAAAACTAGCTACCAAAAGTATAATCCTAACCGTAATATTAAACTGAAGGTTTAAAGTGTTCACCGTTAACATCAATGCAATATATGTAGTTATATTTAACAATAAATATTACAGAATAACTGTGTTTTTATAAACTTTGGGTATAGGGAATGCTTGACAAAAATTGAAGTTACATAATCGAAGATTTTATTTTTGCTATAAAATACAGGGTGTTCCATTTGAAATAAGAAAATGACAGGTTCGAGTTTCCGTTCACCCTGTATATAAGGAGGAATATAATTGAGATTTGATAGGATACGGAGATATTGCATCATGTTACAAAATTCTGTTTGGCAAAATACATTTTTTTCTTTAACGTACAACAAGCTACAGAGCTTTGATTTACCTACGATTTTCATATAAAGGTGTCCATATCTTTTGAAGGACTCTGTATAACGTGGCAAAACCTCACATCAAAAGCTTCAAAAAAATGTAACCAATCCGAATTCGGTATAATATACAGGTGTTCCCATTTGAAAAAACATGTTTGGTTTGTAACGGAGTTATGCAGCACTCTTTATAGTTCGATATAATTTCAAAATATGGACCTTAAACACATCTACTATTTTTGTTAATAACATTTTTTGATATCTCTCAAAATAACCCATATACCGAAGTTTGTCGTAAGGTTGGTACACCCTGTATAAATATATTTAAAACCGATGTAAGTAATACTAGCCAAAGACTCTCGTAGTTTCTACTTGGCTAGTTCGCATCTGGACCATTTCAATACATAAAATACTAATTTAGTTCAGCATGCTCATATGACATTACATAAAATTCATAACTTCCGTATTTGTCACAGAGAAATGAGCAAAATAACATTTTAATATAGACATTATAATTATACACTTGAAAAATAAAGTGCATTTTTTGTCCACTATAATAGCACAAAATATTCATTGAAATGTATTTAGGACATAGTTATTTTTCTAATTAGTACGGGAACTACACACCAGGTGGTAAGAGCGGTTCTTAGTCTATCGAAACACGGGTAGAATCAAAATATGATGGCATTCGTAATAATATTACCAACTGAATAGTTCATAATAATTATAAAAACGGACGTTTCGTTTAGAAATTACGATGGGTATAAAAATGTCTTGCGCCTAATTTTTTCAGGTGAGGATCAAATATTTTTTAAAATGAGTAATAAAATCGACAAAAGAGCAACATTAAGAAAATAGAGATTTTAACAAATTTATGAATTGTACTTACTTCACCATCTCTGAAGCTTGATAGCACCTGAAAAGGAAATAACATAGATATACCTATATGTATTTTAAAGTTTTACTAAAATCAATGGGTGTTTTCAGTATTGTATTAAAAGATATAAGATTATTACTGCTTTGCAACGAATATTTAAGGAGAAAACAGGAAATTAAGAGCTCCTAAATGTATGCAACTTTCACCACAGAAACGTCACTAACCTGAAGATGAAGTTAGCAACTTTCTAATTATATGTTTTATGAACTAATAGCCAGCATAACCTACACTTAATCACGATTTTAAAAAAGAAGATGACAGAATGGTGGTCCTATGTCAAAACTTATGTAGCTAACTTCTCTTTTTGGGTATAAATGGCAAACTACTCAAATAATCCAATAATTGAATCTTCAAATCGACATAAAAAAAAAACATTAAAAATAATTGATTCACCATTATAATTATGTCCACCACTCTCAACATTGAGAAAACTTCATATTTAAGTTTAACACCTCATTGCAAATGCTATTTTAGGTGTTTGTTTCCCTTGCTGACTTTTTCCTCCCATCCCATCTCTCAAGTTTTTGGTACAAAGTCTTTGGACATCACATCCTATACAGGGTGTTTTCAAATGACACTTACAACTCTCTCCTCTCTTAAAATTGGACAAAATGATATAGGGATTAAGGGGTCCAGCACATTTACTTGTCGAAATATAGGGTGTTAAAGTTTTGAAAAAGTAAATGTTTTAATTCGATAACTTTAAAATGGATGAATAAAATGACTCGACATTTAGCAGGTTGTTTTTAAATATAAAAGGGCATATTTTGATGGAAAAATATTTTTCAATATTTGATCCAGTTGTGGAGATTTAGAAGAATATGTTACCTTTCCTCCCCTCCCATTTTTTACGCCACTGACATTTGAAGCAATTTTCATTCAATTTTCTATCCCACAATGGTTTTCGCGCGAAAAGGGAATAACCTTTACATATCAAAAAATTTGTAGTTTTCAAGATATTTAATGATTTCATGAAGTCTGCAAGATCACTTTTAAATAATTATTAAAAAAAAAATTTCTTGTATTTTTTTCAATAACTACCAAGTACTTATGGTAGGAATATGTAACAGGAACTAATTTATGAAACAGCGATGCATCTATAACATTGGAGGAAGATTGTTGAAGATATTAATCGAAGCTTGTGATTTTATTTAAAAAAAATAGAAAGAATCTGAAAACTACAAATTTTTTGATATGTAAAGGTTATTCGTTTTTCACGTGAAAATCATTGAGGAATACAAAATTGAATAAAAATTGCTTCATAAGTCAGTGGCGTAAAAAATGGGAGGGGAAAGGTAACACTTTCATCCAAATATACACCACTGGATCAAAAATTGAAAAATAAATTTTCCATCAAAATATGCCCTTTCACATTTAAAAACATCCTGCCAAATGTCGAATCAATTTATTCATCCATTTTAAAGTTATCGAATTAAAACATTTACTTTTTCAAAACTTTAACACCCGAGAAGTAAATGTGCTGAACTCCTTAATACCTATATCATTTTGTCCAATTTTACGAGAGGAATCTACATGCAAACGTTGTAAGTGTCATTTGAAAATACCCTTTATGTATTTCATAGCGATTGATGCCAAAAATAAATAAATTCACTTACGTCAGATGATTTGGACAGCCCCTTCATTTTCAACAAATTGGAAGATCCAGAATGTGTCTCTTTGTTAACATTCTTATCAAAAAAAGTATGTTTCACAAAAACATTTTCAGGTGAGTCTGTTTTATATCCAATCATAAAATCTCCCTTAATGTTGTTACTTGATCTTACATTTGTAATACTACTAAAACTTTGGATGATTTTCTTATTATTTACAATTATTTCCAATTTACTAAAATTTGGTAGTTGTTTTTCATCTTCAATATCTACATTTTCTTCGCCTGAATTTTCTGTATTCAATTCTGTCGTATTTCCCTCTTTTTCAATTACATCAAGTTCATATTTATTACCATCTACTTCGTCGTCAATTTCAATAATATCATCGTCGGAATGTTCTTTGATATCAACAAGATCAGTATTTAATTTTTCCGTTAAAAATAAAATATTCTTTCTTCTATTTTTGAAGGACGAATTGGTATCCTTTGGTCTAAAATTAATATTTTCATCCACTGGGCTTGGTGTATCATTAATAACTTTTTCCTTATCAGTTTCACTACTTGAACTATCAACACTATCACTGTCACAATAATTAAACTTAGAATTGGAGAATTCTTTTTCCTCAAGGATAGAAAAAGAATCAATAGTTTTCATGTCACTCCATTCGCCAATAATCTTTCTTATATAAATAGGCGCAGATATCATATCCTTGGTTATTTTAATTCTAGCTGGTTTGTCAAGAAGTAAACTGTCTAAGCTGGCGGCTTTTCGTAAATTATATGCTGTAGGATTATGGTTTTCTTCATTATCAGCATACCAAACTGATCTAGTATTTAAATTAAATTTTCTACTAGTTCTTTTGGAACGTGGAGAATTTGAAGAAAGCCCTGCGACGTAATCCATGCTCACAAACACTTTTATTATTTGTTATAACAAAAAACGACACCAAACTTGACTTGTTTCATTGCAATAGACCCATTTTTCAGTTCTTATCATTCTTATCATTGATAAAAGTTGTTTTATATCTTTAATTTATTTATGCAGTCTAATACATTCATATGAATCATGATGTACCCTGTGGTCCGACCGAAACGTGATATAAATTCAAATTTAGCCAAGACATGTCAAAATATAAGTATAATACTATTACAACACCTTACAGAGTTTTTGAAAATAAAAGAACAAAGACCATTCACTAAGAAATAATATTATACCTACTATTACCCTTGCCATATATAGGACACTTTACTAAAATGACAATTTGTTTGCAGGAAACTGTGAATAAGGTAAGTCACTTTTACTAAAACAGGTTTCATTTGGAATAAGAAGAAAAAAGTCTGAAAAAACTAATCTTGGCCTCTTATTGAGGATATGTTTTGTTATTAATACTGTAAAAAGAATACAAATCCCTCTAAGACAAAAAAAGTTAATTTGAATTAAAAAAATGTACTTTATTTTGACCACAGTGTATTTATTATATGTTTAATGAGAAAACATTGCGAGAAGCTAACTCATGCAAAGTAAAGTTTAATAAGTATCATTTTTCATCTTACTGATAACTGAGATATTTTTAATTTTTGTTTAATAACAAGTTTATGTAGGTAATTTCTGATTACAGTTTACACGAAATTTTATATAAAAGTGATGTAGTACCTAATTCTAGATATTCAGGTATATGTCACATTGTCGTTTTCTGCTATTTTACAGTTTCTGTTTTGTTGTGAAAGTGTGAATTATAGTTGATATTATTTATCCTTAATTATTATCGAAAAAAGACAATGTCCAAGTTTATTACGAATAATAGCATAGCAATCAAATGTTGGGTTGTTATTTTGAATGAAATATCTAAAAATTGATTGATTTTACAATAAAGGTTCAATTGCAGTAATTTTGAAATTACCCCAAAAAACAATACGATCACATATAGGAATCTTCTTGTTCATCTGACTGGAGTGACATTACACACTGACAATGTGGTCTATTTTAAATTTGATAATTATTTATTGAGATACATTGTCCTACCCCAGGTCCTGTCACATAACACAATTAATCCAGATTTCATTAAACTTTCCATTTTACACACTTTGTTTTTGTAAATTTTGTGTGCTTCATCAACACCATCTGTTCATCTGTGAGAGGTTCAATAATTTTCAATATATTATTTGATAACTTGTTGTGTGGGAAATTAATAGTGCTACAAATTGCTCTTAATGGTATGTTTTGTTTATAAACTTTTGGTAGACCATAAAAATGTAGTGATTTACTGTATTTAGGTGTCAATTTGTGCATAATTGCAGGTAAGCAAACTGAAGGACTATTGAAAACAAAAGGTTGGCAAATGACTGGACAAATACCTAGAGGTAATTAAATGTACATCTGCAAAACCATGTTTCCATATAGGTAGATAAATAACAGGAAAAATACTTTTGAGAAATATAAATGAATTTTACAAAGTATATACCAAAATTTACAAGAAATTATGCATATAATAAATCAATAAATACCTATGTTGTAAATTAATTTAAATGTGAATGCTAATGGCAAAGTACAAGTACCTAGTGTGTTTATTGTACCTGTCATGTCCCAAAATAGGAATGCATGACAAAAAATACTAAGAGTTTAACTTGTTCCAATATCCACCTATTCAAATTCAAGTAGCACTGGCCAATATTATATTAAAATTTCATAGTTACCTATTACTAACTTCAACACATTCAATTAACACTTATTAAAATATTATTTTAACCACATATTTGTTATGTATACCCTGAAGTTTATCAGCTTTTGTTATTCATTATTTAGATTCCTCACTATAGTTAACATTTACAATTTGCATAAGCGCTTTAAGCTATTTAAATAAACAAACAAACTTACTTTTTTGAAATCCGATAGTGATGTAGATTTCCTCTTGTTTGCATTTGAAGCACTAACACTATTGTGTTTATTAGATGTTCTATCTCGTGAAGCAATTTCTAGGAATTCAACTGATTTTGATTTTCTATCTTCTAATTTTGCTTTCTGCTGCCTGTATCGAGTATTTTTTTGTAATTCATGTATTAAATTTGATGATAATGAAGTTCTTCTTGACAAGGTAGAAGGAAAATAATATTCCGAATCCTTTGTCTGCTTACCAGTAAGAGGTCTATTTATTTGAGATCCAGACATTAGCAAGGTTGAACGGAGATTATCAACAGGATATTCATATTTTGTTTTATTCTTGCAATGTAAACTTGAAGATCGACGCGGTACCGACATTTTTACGCTGCATAGCCACTGATATTAAATGTTGGTTTCTACGTAGTATATGTATACTGATATAATAATAATTTAATGAGCAGTTCGTCATCAGCTCTTATCAAAATTTTTTACGATTATTATTTTGATAAATTAATTTTAAACAAAGCCGCCGTCTTTGACACTCAGGTCACGGTCACAAATCACAAAATGTCATTTTTTTGCTAATTTACATACTGTCACTGTCACTGTCAACGCCATTATTGTACGTCAGATCCTCTACTAGGTAGGCAACCCAGCATGAAGCCTCGAATTATTCAAAATGTAAACAAGTGTATGTATGTACAACGATCAACAAACTCCGTGAAGAGGAGTTTGAGTCGGAGAGAGAGGACACCCACACCGTCAGTCAATGGGATTACGGGATGAAATTTACCCAAGTTAATGCTCACCATTTGACCATTAGCTTCGACGGTGGTTTTGAACTTTGACCTTTTTGATATTTTTATGTGTAGCTTCTTCTCGCATACGAATGCAACTTCTAGTGGGTTGTTCCTTCCAACTTTTTCAAGAGTCTGTTCCTGTTGACCATTTCAAACGTCGTTTGGAGGACCAGAATGACACAGACAGTAACATATTAGTTAGGGAGGTGAGGTCGCTAAATGGTGACATTCTCGAGCGCTGTCGAGACCTATCAAAATCGAAAGGTACAGTAATTTCGAAAAGAAAAGCTCGTATGGTGAAAACCATTTTAGCGGTGGGTTTGGCGTGTACGGTTTTTCAAAAATGTTAAAAAAAACAATTAGGTACTTGGGCATTCTCGAGCGCGTCAGATATTCATACCACGTATGCCCCAAGTGCCTCTGATAACAACGGTATACTAATCTGCCGGATTGCGTGCTGGATTGGGGGTAGGCATATAAAGTAGTCAAAAATCGGGAAAAAAAAATTTACTCGAACGCGTCAGATTTTCGGAAGGGGTGTTGTCAAAGGCACTCTTATCGTGCGGGTCATACGATTAATCAAAGACATACTCACAGTTTATGTTTTTTTTTATTACGTTTAATTATAACTTCCAAATAAAGTCCGTAAGATAAATAAGACACTTATGCAATTTTAACGGGAAAAAGAAGGATATGTAGGTATTTAGTTTTCAGCGATTCTAAAAAGTCTTTCACCAGCGAAGTTTTTATTTAAATGTCAGTTTGACAATTCAAAGTGACAATTAGTGACCTTTGAACCCGCACGATAAGAGTGCGTTTGACCTAAGGTTTGACTATAGGCCCAAGGAAGCTCCCTTAAAAAAACTGACAATTTCGGCGTGACGATAAGTTACGACAAATTTTTGAAAATGCAAAAAAAAAGTTCTTTTCAAATACTCGAGCGCGTCAGATTTTTATAGGGGAGGTTTATCTCGGTATCCTCAAAGCATATTTTCCTAATCTGACAAAAATGTTGGTGGGTTCTCCTTATCTGACCGAAAAAGGTTTTTTTGTTTCTAGACGGCATATTTCTGTGCAGCGCTCAGTCTGTATTACATGTTTATGGCAGTGGCGGCTCCTCGAAGGAGGCTCAGCCTCCTCAACAATTTATCCAGCAAATAGCACCAGAAATATGTTGTTGATTATTCTTCATTTTATTTCACGTTTATCTAAAAATTTTTAATTTCACAGTAAATTCCCCGTTTTCACTACTTATTTTAGAATCTGACAACAGTGCCCTGAGGCAAGACTCCACATACATTTCTCTCGAAACACGTGCTGCTCAACACAGTTGCCGTTTTTTTTACCAGACTTATGGTAATACCGTGAAAAAGCGCAAATGGCAACACTCTCTGGAGGCTTAGCTTCCATCTGTTGCGATGATATACGAACCAATGCGAACTACGGAATACAGAATACGAGCATGGGTTCGTGCGTGCTTGTTTTGTTTTAGAATTTTAGACGATTAGCGGGAATAATTGAGTTTTGTTTTTTCTTGATAATTTTAAATTAGTATTTGAACAAACTGATGTTATTTTTTAAATTTTACAACATGAATTCACTGATATAATTTATTCAAGAGAGCGTTTGAAGCATCTCATTGATAAAATTTCAAGTTTTCGTAATACAGAATTTCATTTTAATATTTTATTTGAAAATTTTTCAACTGATGAGGCTCCTCCAGCGAAAAGGAGGAAACCATATAATTTGGTAGACAAGAAATCACATTATAAACAACTTTTTTAGGAAATTTTAGATACTAAAAGGTCAAATTGAGATTGGATTTTCCGATTTACATGAATTTTACAAGGTTTTACGACTTGACGGATAAAAGCTTATTCGAATGTTTTGTCAAAAGAGTTTTCCAATACACTTTCAGATAATATAGTTCTGAAATATGATTTTTTCATAAAATGGCAATGCACAATGAATTATGTGAACAAAAAAAAATGTTTGGCAAGAGAAACCTATACCTCCACGTTCGTTCTTGCTGGGCAACAATTAATTTTGTGACTGAAGTAGCTGCAGGTACGATCGCTGCGCAAAGGTTAAACTAATTGGCTAAATAGAGTATATTTTTATGTCCAATGTCCAGCCTCCTCTCTTAAGAAGTTCACGAGCCGCCACTGGTTTATGGCATATTCCTCTTTTATGCTTCAATTCTTCACTTCGTTTTGCTTACGGTACGTCCAAAAAACAATTTGAGGATCAACTGGCTATTGAATAATATAAATAAATGAAACTGTACAAGTAAATAATACCTTTGTATACAGATACGCGTAACTTTTTCCGAGTCCACGAAAATTGTCGAGAAGCTTAAGAAAAAAAAATTGAGATATAATGAGTGTTACATAATTCAATCATCGTTGTTCCATATCAATTTTTTTTAACACCCTCCGTTTTCGAGATATACTCAAAAAACGGGAGTTGGAGTTTTCATGATGCTTAAGTCCAAATGTTTAACTTTGGACAAATATGTGAAGAGACCTTTTTTGTTTAAAACAAAATTACTTTTTTTTTTGTAAAATGTATCGCGTTTTTCGGAAGACGAAAATGGCTCCTCCACACTTCTGGTCATGCGGAAACCGGCAGATTTGTATTTTCAGTAAGTTTTACATTATATTCTTCAAAATAAAAAATAAAATAAAATCGCGCTCGAGAATGCCGGATTAACGTTTTTTTTACAAGTTCGCGACCCTATAACTCGGCGGCGTCTAGAACTTATCGTCAGATTAGTTAAATTTAGTCTTAAAACACCCCCCAATATCTTCCCGAAAAATCCATTATTCGCCTCCCTAACTACATCTTTCATTAAGATTTTGTTAAGTTTTGTCAAGCGAATAGACGTCAAGCCGACGTGACAAGA
>CAJUYG010000089.1:419614-438882 GCA_910591675.1 Galerucella calmariensis | reverse complement strand
TTCAACATCCCCTCGTAACAAGGTAAATAAAGTAAACTCGATAAGTCGATTTTCTTATAGTTTCAAATCTTTTCAACCTCCCCCCGTAATTAGTATTTTGTATAACATAGTAAATAATTACAGTTTCTGATGATAAAAATGAAGATATTGTTACATCTTTAACTACCTTGGTAGAAATTTATCAAAATATGTTCGAAAATGGCGACGAAGAAGCTGGCGATGATGCGGAATTGAAGAAGCTATCTTTAATTGCTGTCAACACTTTAAGTTCTTTAACGAATCTTTTTCCAATCGGTTCTACTTCCCTATCAGTACAGGTATTATTATTATCTTAAAAAAAAAGTTCCAAGGGTCGTGGAGTTTACAGTTTCTGAAATTGTCTCACACTTTTTAGATGCTGGAATGGTTGAAAAATGTCGCTTACAATAATATATTAACAACCAAGAATTCTGCTTCTTTTATTAACCTACTTTTCGAGACTCACATGAAATACAAAGTCAGTTTGACGTTATTTGAAAACATTTCAGTAAGTCTTGGCGATATTTTTGGGGTTATCACTGAGGTAAGTCTAAAAGTCTGTTCTCACAAGCATCACAGACAGTTCGGCGCAAGCGTTCTCGGATCTTTGCGCCGAATCCGGACTGTCTTTGATACTTGTGAGAACCACAGAAAAAAAGTGTCTATAATTTCAACCATAACCTCAATTTTGCACGATTGGTAAATATTTATAAAAACACAAGGGAACTGATATAATATAACGCAGATCTTGTATTTTTTTTTATTAGGAAGAGCATACTAGTGAAACTTTCAAGATTATAAACGAAGCAACTGTCAATAATATACTGTTATCTCTGTGTAGCTCTTTAAAAATAGTTTTAGAAGATATTGACAAAGTTGTAGTAGGTTTAAAATCTGAATATTACATTTTGAGTTATCCTGGTGAAGGGTCGAACGAAAATAGTAAGTTTCCTATTTTATTTTACT
Organism: Galerucella calmariensis; assembly: GCA_910591675.1. Classification (NCBI taxonomy): domain Eukaryota; kingdom Metazoa; phylum Arthropoda; class Insecta; order Coleoptera; family Chrysomelidae; genus Galerucella; species Galerucella calmariensis. Next base: position 437,898 of record CAJUYG010000089.1, on the reverse strand, counting down.
TGTTAGGAAGTTTAAATTTCAATTTTTTAGGAAAAGAAAACATGAAAACGAAAGAACGGGGAGTATGTTGTCAACTATGTTTTGTTGTTACGATTTTAACTAATTTAACCAATCTTTTAATTCCACCTGGAAATTTATCCGAAGCTGTTTTTAAGAATCTAATATTATTATTTAGTACGTTAAGTTCTTTGACAAAGTATTTTAACACCAGGTCGTCCAAGCTTAACCCCGTTTTTCAAGGCGCTAGGTATATAAACTGAATTTTTTAGCTGAAACTTTTTCATTTATATAAATTTTTAAGATTCGAAAGATTGGTGAAATTAGCTGGTAAACAACTAGCCCCAGCTATCTACAAATTCATTCCGCATTTAGAAGAATACCAAAAAGAAGAAACTAATAAAAAATCAGCTGATATTTTAAAATCAAAAGTACTTCGTGAAACTAGACTGTTACCAAAAACTATATACGAAATGGAACAGTTCAGTAAATGTATAATTCAACTTTCTAACAAGACGAGAGTGGATATGTCAAAGTATATGGCACAAGGAACAGTTAGAGACTTCAGAATTATGGGTTTAAACGAAGCTTTAAAAGGAGAACAAGAAGAAAATGAATCTGTTATGGATGAATCCAGATCCAGTCACGATGAATCGAGAACAAGTCATGAAGAAAGTGGAGATGAAGAATCAAGTAAACCTCCAAGCAAGAAAGTGAAATTGTAAAGTCTAATTTTTGAATGTTATTGTAATAATAAAATTTATTTTATTATAAATCATGGTTTTCCTTTAAAAATTAATACCCTTTCCTTATTCCAGACAAAAAAATCCAACTTTTGCATCTTATACTGGTCAGTCTTAAACTTTATTTGATAAAAAATATAATATAACAAGTTACGACACTGATTATTATAAATAATACAAAACTTAGTTTCAACTGAACAACCCGTAAGTAAGTATAACATATATAGAAATTCAACAATGTTATTAAATGGTTTTAACTATGATCTCGATAAAAGTAAAATACCCTTTAAATACTAAACCTGAAAATATGTGGAGGTAAAGGTATATATAAAAAACTGTGTTAATCTGTAAGAGGTTACTTAGCTGAGGTATCGGTTGTTCAAATTCAATGCCCTAATATAGAATCATCACAATAGTTTAGGCTACAAAGTCCAGAGGTCTGTTAAATCCACCTTTTCTATTCATGTATTGTCTGTATTTTCTTTTAAGTATAACATGTACAGCTCCTGCATCATTTCCTCCAACTTTTTTGCCTTTAGTTGTATCAAAATTACAAAATCCCATCATTCTCATCATTTCCTGCTCTTCTGCAGTTTTTCCTTCCAAATCTGCTGCTGTAACTACTGGTCTTTCAGGTAGGGAATTTCGTTTTCTTCTCCTGTCTGATGGTGATCTAAAATACATTTATACAACCCTGTACACTCAATTTTTAAAAAAATTTCAAATATTTGGTAACAAAATGTCACTCACCTAGACCTTGAACGTGAGAACCTTCTTTCACCCCTTTCCGAAGAATGGCGTCTCCTTTCCCTGTCCCGCGACCTATCCCTGGATCTCTTGCGTCTATGTCGTTCCTTATCCTTGTCCCTATCTCTGTCCCTTTCTTTATCCCGTTCTCTATCTCTATCCCTTCTTCTACTTGGACCAGGAGATTTTGACCTACTTCTTCCCATTTTCATAACTAAAACATTGAAAAAAATGAATATTTATAAACAGAATATGTATTAAACACTTTAAAAAATAATTTAGATCAAAAAACAACAAAAAAATCTATTTTTACCATATATTTTTCACGATTTTTATTTTGACATTAATTCACTGCATAAAAATGTCGGAAAATACTAATTTTAGTTGTACTTTTTTACGCGAAGCGCTGATGATCAAATAATATCTTAAGAATGGTACACGGAAAATAGATTCTTAAAGACCAGTTCAAAAAGGTTCAAAATTGCATAAATTTGATCTGGTTGTGGAGAGGAATAAAATCATGTTGCCATACTTCTGCAAAAAGTGTTATTTCTTTATTAATACCACCATTTAAATACTGAAATAACTAATTACCAAGTAAATTATTTCAAACAAATTTATAATCTTCAATAATTATAATTCAATACCATAAGAAAGAAATTCAAATTAACATTTAAAATATTTTCTTTTATTCATTTTTATGATTTTTCCCGCTTTTCACGAAGCGACAACATTGTAATTATTGAATTATTTTTGGTTTTCAATTGCGCCAGCGCAGCAGAGCAATTCATCAAGATCAGAGGTGTTTGGTGCTTGCTTGCAAAGAGCAGAGTGGTGTATGGAGAAAACTGGTGTGGGTACGCGGATTGAATGACTTTATGTGCTAATCTGTAAATATAAGTGTTTTATTTAAAGTTTAATACTGAAGCTGTATCCATTTATTGGCTAAATTGTATTTGTGATATCGTTAGACTGCATGAGGCGTATCCTGTCGAAGCATCAGTGATTAGTTTTAACACCTATCAAATTATTGGCGGAGCAATCGCCGACCGAGTCCCTGAATCGTTTAAAGCGGTGAATAATCATTTTGGTTTTAAAAAGTAATACGGTAAGTTTTTAAAAACTATATAGTAACATTAGAACTGCCGCTAATCATACACAACTAAGTACTTACTTATTTGATTTTGACATGTTCCATCAGGGGTGTGTCACTTCACCTGTATGCTCATCCGCAATATTCAGTTCCCCTACTTTTTATTTGTTTGAATAGACTGATTTAAAAACTTATTTAATAAGAAATTCAATCGATTCAATGGTCTAGACGGAGAAATTAGGCCACTAACTTGACTTTAGACTTTCAACATCGGAAGATGCGAAAAATCTGCTCCAAAATACTTTTTAATGGTTACTGAAATTCAATTTTAAGTATTTTGCAACCTACTGTAGAGAAATTATTTTCGGTCAGTTTTTTTAATGGAGGTTACATTATCAAATTGACTTATATGTATAGATGATGATCTCATCCTAACATGAATGCTGTTTAGTGTGTACAGTTGCACAAAGGTGTTGGTTTGAATTAAACATAATTTGTTATGTTATATAATTTGAGGGCAATGATCAGTTTTGAACATAAAGATAATAATCATCGATAAAATTCTTACAGTTGTTGTGTTGGTAACCTTTTTGTAAAATATTTTTATTTAAAAGAAAAGTAATACAAAGTGAAAATATCACTGTTGTAAATTTGAGTTCAACTTTTCATAACCTCCCCAATGAAATGTCACATGACCCCTTGCAATTTACAAATAAATGTAGGTTAATACAGCAAATATTGTCTTTAATCAATATGATTCGATAGTGCAATTGGTTGATGGTTGTTTATTTCATTCCAATAAATAATTGTCAAGTTCAAATTCATTATAATCAAAGGCATCTAATATATTTCTAACCTTGACAAGTAACAAAATAATTAGAAAACTTTTCTTGTAGCCATTTAAAAGCGAAACTTATAATCTTATCTCTAATACAAATTTCATTTTCATAGAGTAAATAAGATATTTATTATATGAAATGGCAGTATTACCAGGTTTTTTTGACATAGAACTTTTCTCTGGCTCATTTATATTATTAAAATATTTAAAAACAATATGTCAAGTTCACAAGAAGGTAATATATGTTGAGCTTATTTCTTACAGTATACAGAAATAATGGGAAAAATAAATAATTGAGAACAAAACTACAATTAGATTCTTGTGTAAAAGTGTGTGAATATGAAGAAAATAGTTCATCTTTTGATATATTGTTTGGAGCTTCATCTTTCCAGGTACTGGCCACAAAGCTTAGACAAGACATCCTAGCATATTATGTCAACATGGCAGCAAACAAACTAAAGATGCTCTCCGAAGAAAGTTTAACCAGACAACCCGAAGAAGTTTTTGACATAATATGCAAATTGGGCGAGGGCTCCTATGGGAGCGTCTTCAAAGCCCTCCACAAGGAGTCCGGGAACATAGTGGCCATCAAGCAAGTACCTCTGGATACAGATCTTCATGAAATTATAAAAGAAATATCAATAATGCAACAATGTGACAGTCCTTATGTGGTTAAATATTACGGTAGCTATTTTAAAAATACAGATCTTTGGATAATAATGGAATATTGTGGAGCTGGATCTGTTTCTGATATAATAAGACTGAGAAAAAAGACTTTAACCGAATGTGAAATTGCTACAATATTATCAGATGCTCTAAAAGGCTTGGAATATCTACACGCAAATAGAAAAATACACAGAGATATAAAAGCTGGGAATATTCTTTTAAACACCGATGGACATGCTAAATTAGCAGATTTCGGAGTGGCTGGGCAGCTTACTGAAACCATATCTAAACGTAACACAGTTATAGGTTCACCATTTTGGATGGCTCCTGAAATAATACTCGAAATAGGATACGATTGTGTAGCAGATATTTGGAGCATTGGGATAACAGCTTTGGAAATGGCTGAAGGTAAACCACCTTACGCGGATATTCATCCAATGAGAGCAGTGTTTATGATCCCTACTAAACCTCCTCCGTCTTTTCGAGACCCCGATAGATGGAGCGCTGAATTCATAGATTTCGTTAGTGTTTGCTTGGTGAAAAATCCTTGTGATCGAGCTTCAGCTACTGATTTAATACACCATGTTTTTTTACAAAAATCCAAAGGTCCCAGTGTGTTAAGTTCGATGATAACGGAAGCTTGTGAAATTAGAAAAAATCAAAAATACACCAGAATGCCTTTGGTCGGTGCGATACTCGAACAAAACGAATCTGAAGCTACTCTAGTTCCAAATAAAGTACCCAGTCAAAGCGGTACTATGATCACCGTGCAATCAGATCTAGGTACCATGGTTGTTATAAACAGTGACGATGAAGATTTAGAAGGTACCATGAAATCACCGGACGTTAGGAAATACAAACCGCCATTTTTGGAACATTTTGATAAAACCCAAACGGAAAAAGACAAATCCAACGCTAATAGAGAATTTTCTTTGGCCCAACAACAAGGTGCTGCTTGCTCGTCTACCGCTGGTCCTACTTCGGTAGCTCAAAGAGTCTCGGCACACGAACCTCTGGATGTGAAATTAGAACGTATCCGACCTGAAGATTGTAATTTTAATTTTCTCAAAGATCTCGGCTACGACGAATTGAAAGAGAGATTCGAATTGTTGGATGCTGCTATGGAAAAGGAAATCGAGGAGCTGCAGAGGCACTATTCACTCAAGGCTCAACCGTTGGAGAATGCCATACATATCAAGAGAGAACGGAATAGGAATTTTTAGTGTTGTACGTTTATTATTATTATTCTTATATTCAGCTTGATTTTTTATTTATTTATTAAATGGAAGAGTTAATTTGTGCTTCATTTTTATACACTTTATACAGGATGTCCCACGATGTTTTGGCCAGTATATATCTCGAGAACTATTTGAACTACAATATTGAAATATGGCAGTTATAAACCGTACGTAGTATTACATATTTTAAGCAATCAGCTACTTTGCTACAATGTCACGTGGTATAATTTTTAGAAATTTTAATGAGACAAACCTGTATATTGTTCCACTGCTCTGAAGGCCTCTTTTATACTAATTCGGTGATACCTATTTTTGGAACTTTAGTTCTTTACGTCAGGTTATGTTTGAGCGACCAGGGGTCGCGACGCAAAAAATCTGACCGTTACGTTATGTTACGTTGCTTCGTTATGTGCCTTACTTGCGTGCGTGTGCTCATTCCTGAGTCTCTCCTCTCTCGTTTACGAAGCAGCGATTCATATGCTTCGGCCGGGAATCGAACCCGGGCCGCCCGCGTGGAAGGCGAGCATTCTACCACTGAACCACCGATGCTATATTAAAATTCTATGCAAAGCTGGTATTCGCAGTGCTGGTATACTATTGTTTTAAGTTTATTTTTTAAATTATTTTCAACTTTTTAGTTCGATATTCTTTAAAAGCGTGTTTTTTTTAAACTGTATTTATTTGAATTGAATTTCAATAGATCGACAAATCACGTGTTTCAATAACGTTGGAAATGATTGAATTTTACAAATTTAATTGGATTTTTGAATCAATATTTCCGAGAACTAGTAAATTTCTCAGTACACTGCAATTTTGAATCAATTTCAAGAGACAAAAACTTGTTCGCCATTCAAACACCCACACGACAATAACAAAAGAGATAAATGAACTCGTTTTAGGCCAAACAATACTTTTAAAACGTCTTCTTCACTCAAATGAGAAATTTAAGAAGAGACGCAAACGTATAATTTCGTTGTTTGAAATAAAAAAAAATTTGACAGACCAGCAATTTATCTAATTGTATAATTGTCTTTTAAAAATGTATGTTTTTTTACCAAAGTAACTGTAAAAATATTAAATCATAGTATCATGTTTTTTTTCGTATTGTTATTAATGGGAACTGAATTGAATTGTTCGAAAATGTATTCTGGTTATACACTTCGTCCACTTAAGTTCGCTAACTTTTTTATTATCAACTTTAGAAAAAAAACTTACTCTTCATAAAAAGTTCTGCATGTTCTAATATCTAAAATACAATTATCAGATATCAATTTTTTTTAGTATTATACGAGGGTTCTCAAAAAATATGAACTTTACTCAAGAGTAAAGTACCTTAAAATTTGACAATATCGAAAAATGTTATAAATAAAAGTTGATCAGAATTGAAAACTACGTTCAAATATGCAATTGCATCCATTTACATTGAAAAAAATAGGTTGCTAGTTTAATATTGTTTCTATTTTCTTAATAACGCTACCATATTTGCGTAAAATTCTAAAGCGTTCTGACAGTGACTGTCAAACATTTGTAGCTATCAAACATTTATTAGTTTGTCAGAGATTTTTAAAATAATTATTTTCAATATTGAGCTTGAAGAACAACGAGTACTGATACTGATTGAATACAGTTTTTTTTACTTGCGGCAGTCCAAGAACATAATATTTGTTAGTGATCGTAACTCTGTATTACACGAAACGATAGATAGACAGATTGGTCGATGAAGGAACAGGGTCGATGACACTATACATCGATAGGAGAATACTTTTTCCGTTTTATACCTTCTCTAAAAAAAATAATAATAAAATCGGGTACTTTTAGTGTTTCATTATTTTTCTGTTTCATTCAAATTCCGTTAATCGATTACTAAAGTCACGTAAATTATATTTAGGCCCGGTTTTTTCACCTCCCTATAAAGTTGTTATAGGATTTTACGAAAAAAGACGATGATGCCATTTTAAGTTACTATCCTGCTTATCAGAATGAATATTAATTTACCAATCGTAAATACAATTTATCTGCAACAGCCAGGGCAATTTACAGCTAAGATGTTGGCAAAACTTCAAGACGTTGTCAGATCAACTGGTAAAATCCCCCAGTTTGTATGGACGTTTATTGACATTCGATTGTCGTCTAATATTTACAAGTTTTTTTGGTGCGTTAAAATTCATTGTGTTTCATTTAAGATTTAAAAAATAGTGATTCTCATAACTAATTATTTAGGCAAATCTGCAGTGTGTAGTTACTAAATTGCCGAAGTAGCTGAATAGTAAATCTCAACATCTTTGTTTAGCTATTTTGAACGAGAATACCGAAATACGGTACCCGCTTCTCCCGCTTACTGTAAATAGTATTCGCTATTGGTATTCATTATTATTAAGAACTGTCAATATATCATCAGATTGAGTTTTCTAGTTTTCCCTAAATAAAGCAAAAAACTACAGCTTGGCAACATCACAATATTTTGTTTTGCAACGTCATCGTCCTTTTATCGTATATAAACCATACACCTTAGAACTTTTAAATTAAAAAAATAATTTATGAATTCAATTCACTCAATGAAATTCATTCTAGTTTTTTATCTATCTACAATACACCCATGGAAATCTACCTAAAGATAAACCAGGAAAACTAAACATTATTGTCGATTTTACAGTCGATAATGTAACAGGATAACTAACAATTGATTGCAGCTCATAACCACTTCCCGTTCTTTATCAACTGGATATACCAGCATAGGTAGTAAGTTTTATGTATGAAATAGGCATTTGGACATATACTACTAACATAAGTCCAGTCCTTAAGACGACACCTGCCCCAAATTACCCTAATATTTGTTCAATTTTTTAGCGGGACGTAAGACAGATTTGTATCAGCATCTAAAATTCACTCAAAGCCAAAGAAAATTAGATTTTTTTGAACACAACTCAAACAAATCAAATATTTCTGCATCATTTCCACTTTATTTCCGATTCAAATCTATGCAGCATCTATGAAGGGGAAGGGAAAAAACTCACATACGCATATTACCGACGTAAGCTCAGATTAACTAAATTCTAATTCAAAAATACGCAGCTGTTATTATCATGTATTCAACAAATTTGCTTAAAGCAGTTTTGCTTTACACGCAAAGTTTTAGCAATAGACCAATTACATTTCGATTTGATAATACCCGAGTTAATATTATCATTGACACGCCAGCGTTCGTTCAACTCAGTTCTGAAACAATACCCTTGTGTTTATACATAGATCGGGAGACAAAAAAAAGGGGCGAGGGTAGAATTCTGGGAATTTGAATAGTCTAGGAACAAATATCCAATGTCGATCTAACTGTCGCAACTCTGTTAGAGAGGAAGTAGTAATTCTATTGATATTGGACAAACTCGGAATGATATAAATTTAAAAAAAAGTTATTTATTGAGAATAAAATGATGTTAAACATCCTGTAAGAATTTATTACACAGTACCTAGTAGGTTTTTACATGCTGCACATCTTTATAAGGTTAAAATACGGAGTCGTTTTTATTTGCCAATAGACAGCGCAGTTATGAGAACGTTGTCCCACTTTTACTACCTTTTATTTTTTTTATTTTTACAGCGACATGAAATGACTTGCAATTTTAACGATACGGCATTTATTTTTCCCGCAAGTCGTTTATTTTAACGGAAATTAAAGTTCCAGTTTAAATTATTTTAAAATGAATAAATCTCCATGATGGTAGGTAGCGTTATTAAGAAAATAGAAATATTAAACAAGCAAAAAACCTATTGTTTCAATGTAAATGGATCCAATTGCAAATTTGAACGTAGTTTTCAGTTCTGATCAACTTTTTTTAACACTATTTGTCGATATTGTCAAATTTAACAGGATTTCATTAGGCTCTCCAAGAACTTTCTAGGTTTTCAAGGCGATTTATCAAGTTTTCCTAGGTTTTCCAGGCAATTTAAACGGATTTAACGGGATTTTATTATGCTTTCCGAGGATTTTCTAGGTGTTCCTGGCAGTTTCAATAAATTTAACAAGGTTTTTCGATGATTTTCTAGGTTTTCCAGGCAATGTCGATGGATATATCAGTTTTTTCGAGAATTCCATAGGCTTTCCAGGCAATTTCATCGGATTTAACAGGATTTTGTTTGGATTTCCGAGGATTTTCTAGATTTTTCAGATAATTTCAACGGATTTAACATGATTTTACTATATTTTCCTTTCCTTTCTAGGGTTTCCCGGCAATTTATCTGGTTTTCCGTGAATTTTATAGGTTTTCCAAGCAATTTCTATCAATTTAATAAGGTTTTCAATTAATTTATCAAGATTTTGGAGAATTTTGTAGGTTTTTCAAGCAATTTCAACGGATTTAACAAGATTTCATTAGACTTTCCGAGGATTTTCTAGGCTTTTCAGGCAATTTCAACGGGTTTAATCAGGCTTTCCAGGCAATTTATTAGGCTTTTCGTGGATTTTCTAGGTTTTCTAAGTAATTTCTATCGATTTAACAAGGTTTTCAAACAATTTATCAGGTTTTTCGAGAATTCCATAGGCTTTCCAGGCAATTTCATCGGATTTAACAGGATTTTCTAGGTTTTTCAAGCAATTTCAACGGATTTAACAAGATTTTATTAGACTTTCCGAGGATTTTCTAGGTTTTCAGGCAATTTCAACGGATTTAATCAGGCTTTCCATGCAATTTATCAGGCTTTTCGTGGATTTTATAGGTTTTCAAAGCAATTTCGATGGATAACAAGGTTTTTCGACAATTTATCAGTTTTTTGGAGAATTCACTAGGTTTTCCAGGCAAAGTAGAAAATAAGGGACTGGAAAACAAAATGCAGAGACAGAAGAAGATGGAAAACTTTAACAAAAGAGGTCAAGACAGATAAAATATTATACTCTCAATGATATAAGATATAATCCCTCGGGATTGAACAGCCATGATGATTTTGATGCAAAATAAAAAAGACAACCCTTATGTATATTTATTTTTTTGTTATTACTCTTGAGTAAAGTTCATATTTTTTATAATACTAAAAAAAATTGATATCTGATAATTGTATTTTAGACTTTAGAACATGCAGAGCTTTTTATGAAGAATAAGTTTTTTTCCTAAAATTGTTAATAAAAAAGTTTCCCATATAAACTTAAGTGGACAGTGTATTTTTGAATTTACCGTTTAGTTTAGACATTTTACACATTTGTTTGTTATAGTTTGCATATTTTTCGGAGCTCTTGTTTGCTTCTGTTGATTGTATCTATGGAACATATGAATTCACCCTCGTATTAACCTTCTTTGGAGCATAGACGGATATTAAAAAGACAAAACGACATTTTAATGACATAATAATTACAGTCCATTTTGTTGTAAACTTTGTGGTAAACTACAATGACAAAGAAAATTAAAAATTCCGGTTTAAAGGCAGTTATTGTTAAAAAAACTTGTTTCCAGCATAACACGAAATGTAAACCGAAGCATTTAGATGACATTCTGGTATTTAAAATTAACTCAGTGTGAATTACAATTATTAGTTTCACTGATTATCATTCTAGGTTTTAAAACGCAATCGCTAAAAACTGAATATAAAATGTAAGGCGAATGAACTTGAGCTCGTAATTGATTTCAAGCATTTAATTTGGTAACATTTAGAAAAATTCAAAGAGTAAAAAAACCAACTAAATCGATCTCACGGAATTTGTCGTTTGGCTTTAGTCCAAAATGATATCTGACAGCGGGATTTTTTTTTGTATCTCAATTTAACGGATGACGTGGACGACTTTTGACATTTAAAACGCGTCTTGCTGAAGAATCTCTACTGATTTCACTATATACTTCTACTCAACAAAATATACACTGAACGTAAAAAAATCAAAAGTCTTACAGATGCTTTTACCCGAAATTTGAACCATCCTGTGGGATGCAGAAACTTGTATCAAAAAGTAGAACTCCTATTGTAATTCTGTAAAAATTTTTTTTCATTATAAAATTCACTCCGTCAATGTTACATAAAAAACTACCAAATCTCGTGCAGGCTCACAAGTTTACGCTAAAGATTATCACATCTAAGGCCAAGGTCAAATTCTACGTTGTCGGCCGGGCACTATCTCTTAAACATAATTAATCAATGTAAGTTATTATTGATTAATATAATTTGGAATAGTAATTTGTAGTATACTGAAAACAATAAATTAATCATTAATTTTCCATTTCGAAAACAAAACTGTCAAAGAATTTTCTAGATGCATCGTGAGCTCTGACCTTGAGAAGATAGTAGGTACTAATTTGATATTTCTCGTGTAAATCCACCCCAAAAAATTGCTGGAAAATAAATTAAAATAAAAAAATATCCCGTTCTATTTTTATTTATCATACAATTCCTCCCTTAGGGTTTGTCAGGGAAGGGCTTGTATTTATATCAACTATCAGAAGGTTGTGTTACATCCAGACAATGTTACACTATTTTTAACCTAATTAGTTAAATAGATAGGTGTTGTTTTCGATATAAGGGTGAGAACAAGTCATCACACGAGCACGTAACATGACACACCAAATTATATAATCTCATTTACAGGAAGAACATTGACCTGTTAATCTCGTATTTAATGTCTTGTTTAAAAATCTTCGTCGTTAACAGTGAAGTATTGTAACTTTATTGGCAATCAGATGAAATGTTCCACTTTCTATACAGATTTTTAGAACATTTCAAGCGGTCATTTCATTAACGAAAATAAAAATTATCAAATATGTTTATATGTAGGAACTTGATGTCTTGAAATTTAATAAACGTGAAACATTCCATACTAAAAACTCACTCTGTATGTTTATACAATTGAAGAATGAAAGGTTTTATCCACATAGGCATATCGACACGTTCCGTTTACTTCCAAGTATGATGCATACTTGTTTGCATAAAAAATTATTTATCTTTTCGATGAATAACACAAAGAAAAGGTGTCAACTTGAATCACAGTTATAAAGGAATACGGGGGACGGGCCAAATTTTCTAACAGCTGTCTTGGTTTTTTTTTTTCTTCAAAGTTTGTTGAACTCTATCAAATTTTCTTTTCCTATAGAAAGATTTTAGGGAAAATCTTATAGACCAAAAAAACAAGTAATTAGCAATACGGCTGATTTTTTTCTTATTAAAAATAAATAAAATAAACCGTGTAGGAAAGTGTTTTGCAATAAAAAAGGTCTCTTGCGTATTTTTCGTCCGATCAATGGTTTGTCCGGAAAAAATTCGGTAAACTAAGTATGTGTTCCGCATGAACTTTTTTTTTTATATTAACCTACATACTTTAAGGTACTTATGAAAAAAAAAATCAGCCGTATTGCTAATTACTTGTAGTTGTTAACCTTATCGTCTTGCCAAACATTTTATTAACTTCAATTTGAATGTTCCTTCGAGTTTTTAATTTTCTCCTCTCCCCCTAAATAGAACTCAATATTTTTTTACTACATATGTAGTTTAAATCTTCATTTTACTGGTTTTACAAGAGTTCAGTACGTAGTAGATTTAATATGGTACCAGTCGAGTGAGTCGACCAGGAAAAAAGTAGTGCCATTTCTAGCTTCGATGTAAAGTAATAAAAAAAAAAGCAGTTAATGTAGGTTTCCTGGGGAACGACACACTACGACCTTTTATCGACCCCTCCGGACTGCTGCTGGTGCATGTAAACTTCCTCGTGCTGATGCCAAATCATTGGAAAATCCGGAAATACCAGTCAATTGACGCTATGTTATAAATGAATGTATTTTTAATACAATTTATTTATTTTCTTATTACTAAAAAAGAAAATAGTGCACAGGAAGTACTCGAGGCTGGTAACCGAGTCCTTTTTTAATCCTTATTGGAAAAAAAATTGTTATAGTTTGTATATTAGTGGTCTTACTAAATATTTTTTTGATTATCCAATTGAGAGAATCGTAATTATGCAATAAATGCACATTGTTTTTATATCTGATTTCACGGTTGCTTAAGTTGCAGTATAATTATAGTAATAAACAAAAGAAAGTGTGCGAATTTTTTTCAATTAATAAAAATTTGTGCATTTTGCGTTGAAAGTATTATTTTATATCAAAAACTGTCGATTACATGCTTGTATTGAGGTTAAAAATAGAATGTTACAGTTTTCATATGTATTCTTAAATATAACTACTGAAAATAAGTAGCGTCCTTGGGGATAGGGATAAGGAAATGTACGTTGTGGACTTTTGTTGTATTTTCGTCTGGATTACTTCCGTCTGTTTTTGGTCTAAGTACATTTTTAAATTCACGTTAATGTCTCAAAAATGCCAGAGTTTGGGTATAGGAAAGTGAACAGACTCAGCTTATTTTCTATTAAAAAAATTTAGATATTTGACATTTTTGTAATTGAACCTGTCACTTTTTACGAACCCGATAGTTTTTATTGTATAGATAGTGAGCACTCGTAGTGATACAGCCTGTATAACTATTGGCCTTTTTTTTTTAAATTTCGTTTTCTCTTTATAGTCCAGTAACTGAAGACCTGAAAATAGGCAAACCCGAGGGCAAACCTATCAATATATTTGTCCAATAATTTTTTTTGGTTGATTTGTAGGTCTTGACAGGTACTTCAAAGGGAGAAAAAGTTCTCCAAGATTGCTCCTTAGTTAAGGGCCCAAAATGGCCCCCAAAAAACGTTTTCCCGCCATTATCTCCCGAAATATGCAATTTGGACAATTTTTGTTTAGGTAAAAAGTGAAGGTCGTTAAATTATCTACAAAAATGGTCCTTATCATTTTTCTCGAGAATTCAATAGTTTTCGAGATAATCGCATCCAAACGACCCCTCGCTTACGCGACTGCACTACCTCTAGAAATGCTACCGTCTATAAAATTAACTTGTAAGCCGGCAGACAAATTCTTCCAGAACTCGGTCAAAAATTAATATTTTTCGATGATTTAAAGTTCATTGTAATGGGAATATCCGTAGGTATCAATATGTGTACCTTAAATCCTGTTCTCGCCCGTCGAGGACATTGCAAAAAATGGCCAATGTTATTTTTCCCCAATATTTTGGCCTCTTCCATTAAATCATTGACATTTTATTTATTTTAAATGGTTTATTATCCCTTGTTCTTTCAAATGGGGTCTGGGGAGGTCCCGAATGTTCCTAGAAATTTTTTTTCAGTATCTTCGTGGCGTTTCAATAAAAAGTTTATTTATTTATTTGCATTTTTCAGTCGTTTTCGGAGTTTCAAATTTTCCCGGTCTCTGGAAAATGAGTGCATTGTATTCCGAATAAAAATATTGGTTCAGAGAGTAGACATAGTAAGCTTTCAAATGGTGTGCATTTAATAACAAAATAATTGAACATTAGTTCTTTATTTTCGCTTGTTTACAAGATTTGTGAGAACTCCGAAAACTACTGAAAAATGCAAATAAATAAATAAACTTTTTATTGAAACGCCACAAAGATACTGAAAAAAAATGTCCAGGCCAAAATATTGGGGAAAAATAACATTGGCCACTTTTTGCAATGTCCTCGACGGGCGAGAACGGGGTTTAAGGTACACATATTGATACCTACGGATATTCCCATTACAATGAACTTTGAATCATCGAAAAATATTAATTTTTGACCGAGTTCTGGAAGAATTTGTCCGCCGGATTACAAGTTAATTTTATAGACGGTAGCATTTCTAGAGGTAGTACAGCCGCGTAAGCGATTATCTCGAAAACTATTGAATTCTCGAAAAACATTATAAGGACTATTTTTGTAGATAATTTAACGACCTTCACTTTTTACCTGAACAAAAATTGTCCAAATTGCATATTTCAGGAGATAATGGCGGGAAATCGTTTTTTGGGGGGGCGTTAGGGGCCATTTTGGGCCCTTAGCCAAGGGGCAATCTTGGAGAATTTTTTCTCCCTGTCAAGACCTACAAATCTAGCCAAAAAAATTATTGTACAAATATATTGATAGGTTTGCCCCTTCAGTTACTGAACTATTAGTATAATTTTAATTTTTCGAATTCATAAACTGTTGCATGAAAAATAATCAAATATCGAAGATTCTTTTCAACAAAATGATTCATAAAATTTGGAAAAAAAATATTTGAACTAATTTTGTATGTATTTATTTCTATAAATACTAATGATTAAGTGGGTAAACAAAAATAATCATAAACATTCATTAAGACTATTTATCAAAATAATTAGTTTTAAGTAAAACATTTAGTCGAGAATAGATTCCATTGTGACGTGTCAATGTAATAATAATAATAATGCTTTATGTATGCGTCAGGTCTGTATCTCATAAATGCTGAAAATGTTTTAACTTTCACTAGATATTTAATCAAATATTACAGAATTTTTAAATAAACAATTGTATCTATATAGAACAAACAAAGAGAACATTAATAATGAGAAAATAATTGAATACTTCAACCTTTGCAGTCATTATACTGGTTAGTTTTTCAAATTTACTAGTTTTACCAAAAAAAAAACTACAAAATCTATTTTTATATAACTGTGAAATAAATAATAAACTAATTTTAATATTTTAATGCTTTTCATCCGACTGTAGGTATAGTATATTCACACTGCCGTGCAATGAATGAAAAATTAGTAGGTTAAAGGTCACTTTTTTAAATTGACTATTCAACTTGTGACCTCATCTCCTAGTTACCCACTCGTATGTGTACACAGAAAATTGGATGAATTCCAAATTGGTGCAGCATTTTTAGACTGTTCAACCAAGGTTATAAATATTATATGTGGCTTTTGAATTGCCGTGGAAAAAAGGAAACACTTATAGGTAGAGATAGTGTACCGAGAGATACCCATTTGTGAAGAATTTAAATCTTTGTTGATGATTTTTGTCTTTCAATTTAGATGTTTTGCTATAAACTTTCGTTTTGTTTTGCACTGACTAACCCTGTATATAAAAATTTTTTTGTGTGGAAACTGTCAAATAAAAGGGAATGTTCCAATTTTTTTTAAATATTATTAAAATGAAAATTTAACTTGGAAATTGGTGAGTCATATACAAGAGAGATAAAAGAAACTGGTTTTCGCATAAATATGTAAATATTAAATAATCTAATTGAATATTGAATAAACTCCGACGGAATCTTTGAAATATTTATTATGCTTATTATCGATTAGATAATAAAGAAATGATTGGATATTGTCAAGGTAAACAATCATTAAGATAAGATTGTAAAATATATGCAACAAGTACAAAATAAATCTGAACGCTCAGCACATTTTTTTAATGTTCCAGATTATTATAGAATGACGGATACGAGTCAGGCGGCGGAACAACCGCCCCAAACAAACGGAATTTCCGATTTAGACGATGAAGAGAAATCCAAAATGCGACCGGTAGACATAGACGCTGACGTCCGAGAAATGGAAAGAAGAAAACGCGTTGAAATGATAATGAATAGCAAATTATTCAGAGAAGAACTCGAAAGAATTTTAGATTCACAATTAAAAGACGGTCAGTTTATACAGATTGCGAAAAATCTATTCGAACCATACGATTTACACAATTATCGCGACAAGGAAAATACGAGAAAAATTAGTTGAAAGAAAGAGAAGAATCATTGTGCGATGTATTTATCTGTAAAAGTTATTCCCAATTTTTGTCGTTAAATACCAATAATTGTTAAATCGAAAGCAGTGTTAATAAATCTCGATTTTCTTCCTCTAAATACGGCTTTATCCCGTATTGAGAGTACCAAACATTCTAAACTGGCAGATTGGTAGCTGGAACTGACAACACGCCCAACACTGACTGCGCACAATTATTCTTCTCTCTCTTTCAAGCAGTTTTTCTCATATTTTCTTTGTCGTACTTGCGTAAATCGTATGGGTCGAATAGACTTTTCGTGATCTGTATACTTTTACTCACTCCTAGCTAAATCCGGTGTACCAGCGGTCCATTTTAATATAATTTTAGGTTCCGGTCCGAGCGGACTTCTCCAACAAATATCCGACATGGTCGGTGTTAACAGACAAGGCGGTAACGTCTTCAAAAGCTCCAGCTGCGTAATACCCGTAAATGATATTAGAGGAATCGAAGCCATGGGATATGCCAAAGGTGAAAAAATACTCAGATGCAAACTGGCTTGCCTTTATCGATTAATCGATTTGTACGGTTGGGCGTCCGGTTCCAGTACGCTCATCACCGCCAGATTGAATCAAGACGACGAGCAATTCTTGGTGAACCCGTACGGTATGTTGTTTCACGAAGTCACCGCTTCCAGTTTGATCAAAGTCGATATGCAAGGATCCGTCATCGAGCAAGGCACGACGAATTTTTCCGTTAACATCACCGCTTATTCGCTACATGCGGCCGTACATTCCGCCAGACCTGACATCAAGTGCATCATTCACGTTCATACTCCGGCCGTCGTGGCGGTGTCGTCGCTCAAACAAGGACTCATACCTCTTAGTCAAGAATCTGTTGTTATAGGTGAGAACGATATTTTTTATTAAACAATCATTAATTTAAATGCTTCTATTATTTTTCAGACTTTTACATTTCCCAAATCCAATTTCTAATATATCAAATCGTTATAACTAGGAATGTCATTTATACGTCATTTTTACGTCTATTTTACGTCATTTATACGTCATTATTTTTGTCATTTATGGTCATTAATAATACAATAAATGACAAGGGTGTCATAAAAATATCTAACGTGACTGTCATTTTCCGCAGGAGTGGTCTAACCCTCGCTTTCACCCCACACTTTCGCGCCATACAGCATACTCTCCACTCCCCCGATCCTTTCACATTACCCATTAATCTTCCCAGTCTTGCTGCCCTTACTTTCGAGTGTCTCTAATACTGGCACTCCTCTTTCTTCATTTTCCCTTTCTGTTTTGCAACAGCCGATACCGGTATATACCACATAAATGGTTGGCCTTTTCTAAAAAATACAAAAAAGTGAAATATCGTTTTCTTTCAGGTGAAATAAGTACGCACGTGTACTTGGG
>CAJUYG010000089.1:392582-412795 GCA_910591675.1 Galerucella calmariensis | reverse complement strand
TCGTTCGTTTTTGACAGTTTTTCCACGTAAAATCTGTCAAAAACGAATACTCAAAGTCATACTTGTCAAGATCGTGCATGTATTGCTTTGAATATGTTACAAAAAGCTTCGTAGATGTATAGTAGAACAAATAATAATCCATTATAGAGTAGATTAACGCTTTTTCTAATTTTTATTTTTAATTTTTTGTTCCAAAAAAAAGAATTTTATTTTTATTTTTTCTCGCTAAAAACTTTTACAGGTCCTTTTAGAAACTTTTTTTCAAAAAAAATCAAAATCCTGAACCTGGTACATTATTTTCAGGTTATCAATACGGTGGACCACCCTTGTATAGAACCAATAACCACGCCGGTTTACCGAAAGGTTCTTATTTGGATCCCAATCCGGTACATTTTCACATCGTCAAAGAACACCAAATAGCAATCCGTCATCGACCGATCATAATATCGACAAACAAAAATCCTAACCAACAAAATTCTTCTATTACCATCAATTTAGGCAACTCCAATTCCATTTCTTTAAATATGCCTTTAGACACCCTCCGCGGCTTCATCATTCCGTTCGCCACAGCTTTAAACCTCCGCTGTATTCCTCTGTACAACGACCAAGAATCCCAAACAACTTACTTGAACGAAGTTAGCTACACTCCCTTATACGTCAGTCGCTTTAGAACCTGTCAAACGTACCCGGACGAAACCGCTTCGTTCGAACAACGCATCTTGGACAACATGCAACAACAAATGTTATTAGACGACAGCGACATCTCCGAAACCGACTTGGAATCTTCACTAACCTCAAAAATATCTTTAGAAAAAGATATTAATCAATTCAACGAAAACGATCAAGTTACTAACGAAAGTTTAGTGGAAATAACTCCGGAAATAGCGGAGTTGCTATCGAGCTACAACGATGAATTTGTAAGCTCTACTTTTATTAAGGAATTTGTGGATAAGATCCAACAAATAACAGACGCTCATTCAGAATTAGCTGAAGATGTTTTAAAGGATATGTTTGACAAAATATCAAAGAATCACTTCCCAGTGAGTTGTAGCTTAGACGAAGGCATTGAAGATTGTACTTTAACCAACAGAACTTCAGAAGATGATGTTAGTGCAGCGACAACTGTTACAGTTAAAGAAGCGAGTGTGGAGAAAGTTGTTGATAATTTAACGGATTTGGTGGTAGAATATTTGATACAACAATGTTTGGAAGTTGAGGAACTTGTAATATTCCCGGAATTATTACACGATCCTAATTTGGATAAGCTACTGACGAAGATGTTGACAATTTTTAATGAGTTTTATAAAGATGATGTGGAAAAAAATATATTACGGGTTAATTTGGCTTCTAGCGTACTTAAGAAGTTGGAGCTGGAAGAAAAATTAAATAATTCTAATGATTCTTTGGTTTCGAATACTATTTCCGATAAAATTTTTACAATTTCCGAATTTTTAAACGATATTTTAGATCGTTTTTTCGATACTGTAGAAAAAGGAGAACAGTTTTTAGATTTCACTAAACCTCTAGTCGAAGAGGACGGTGAAATATTACACTCAACACCGGAGTTACCTAGAAAAGTTTACGATGAAATTGAAGTTACCACTTTTCAAAAAAAAACTTTAACCAAATCCGGATCTGAACTATTTTGGATGACAATTTCTCCAAGGGCTACTAAAAAGGAAACTTCTCCACCGCAAATAATAATTAACGTAGACGATATACCTTTAAAACCACCGCAGGATTTAACTTTAACAAATCCCGATAGGATTTTATCACCAATACCGGAAGAGACAAGATTAAACTTGTTTGACAGTTGTTTGTCGGATGATGTTGAAGATTTTGCGAAAGATGTTGAAAACAGCTACGTTAGTTTTGAGGACGAAGATGTTGCTTCACTTTTATCTAACGATTCAGATGGGAAGTTGACTCCGATACAGGAAGATTGTTTGACATTTAATGTGGAGAAGGATGTCGAGGGTGGCTATGTGAATGTTGAGAACGAAGAAGTTACTACGATATTGAGTAACAAAGTGAATTTCTATCGAACGCAGACGGTGAATACCAGCGCTTACGTCAATGTCAAAACTGTGGCTGTCAAACGTGTTTCGGATAATAAGGAGAACGAACCTTTGAATAATTCTGGGGATTGGATGGGTTACGAAGAGGCTAAATTTTAACTTTTTACCGCGTGTTTTTATATTTTTAAGAAGTTTTGTATTTTTTTAGTTATTTTAATAAATTTAACGAAGCATTAATTTTTTTTATCAACTTAATTTATGGGTTTAGGACTAAATATCCTGTCCGAAAATATCCTGCCAAAAAAAAACCTTCCGTAATATCGGCAACACAAAATAACCCCTCCAAAAATATCTCTTCGCATTTCACCTTAGAAAGTATTGGAAAGGGGAAGGGAATATAATTATTGGATTCACTCTTCTTAAACAAAGTACTGGACTTGTATCTTGGCTCAAACACAGTATAGGAGCGAACCAGTATGTTATCTCGCGACGTCACACTCCCGAGTTCTCTGTGACCCAACAACGTCGTTCGAATGAGTATCTCATCCGGCGGCCAGAGCTGTGCTGCGATCCAACTAAAGTGCAAGTGGTGAATTTGCGAATAACATTATTATTTTTATAGTTTATAAGCATTTTTTTGCAATGGATACCATTAAAAGGAAGAAAACGGGTAGTGTGTGTGTAAACGAATGAATATTTTGTTTTATTCACTCATCAGTGAACTGTTCTACAATATTTGAGAAAAAACATTTAACGCGTTCAAGTCATTTTAAAACGTATGCAACTACGCCTATGGTAAAATGAATCGTAAAGCGATCCGTTCAAGGACATCAAAAGGCAATTTATGAACGAAATTTATGATAGTAATACTGCTGGTTCGTTTCTACACTGTGGCTCAAATATATTTTCAGTACGTCACACGAATTTTAGAACTTTTGAACCTCTCCCCCCCGTCCTTGTCACAGGTTGTCACATTTTTATAACCTCCCCTTCCAGATGTGATGTCACACATTTTTTAAATTTATGCATGTGTTTAAAAATAATCGAGAGAAAACAGCCATTTTCATGTTTCACTTATTTTTATTACGTAATAATCTAATAGAATGCTTAATTATTAATAAATATAGATCAAGTTCGTGAATTTTTCAAGTTTTTAATTTATATCCAAACCACAGATTATAAAGAGAACAGATACGAATCCCGGTAAAGCATCAAACGATTTTCAGCTCCGTCGTCAATGACCTTGGACCTTTAACTCGGTAAGGCTGCGATGTTGCCAGTTTAAAATATTTTCTGAATTTCTTACCAATTTGTATTTATTTAATACCTATATGTAATCTATACCACTATATTTTTATAGTTAATATTACCACAACGCACAATCGATTAGTCAAATAACACAATTAATATCGCCGATTGAACACCTTCAAACAAAAATGGCGTTATGAATTTTGAGCACAGATCACAAGTGATTTTGAGCATATTTTGACGTTTTGAGCCGTCACCGTTATTGTGCATAGTTGCCAATGATATTTTGACCTATGATCGTCTATTGAAGGAAATTTTATGCAAATTGACAACCCTGTTGACAAATTTCGCGAAGCAGCCCGAACGGAGTCGACATAAGACGATGGGCATTTAAATGGGTATGTCCACCCATCTCTCTCTCTTATTACTGTTCTCTGTCAAGCTTTCGTATCTGTTCTCTTTATGACGTCACAAAACTATTGACCCCCCATGCCCCTTGTCACACTTCGGTGATACCCTCCCTCCCCATTAACGTGTGACGTACTTTATGGATGGTCCCTAAGGATATTCTTGGACAGGATTTTTATGGCTGGGGATATGTTTGGACGGGGTTTTTTTGGCAGGATATTTTTGGACAGGTTATTTAGTCATGCTACCTAATTAATTTAAAACTTGGTGTTATAGGAGAATATAATACGAGAGGTAATACCTTACTAATATAATTAACTTTTTGTTTTTTTTTTGTTATAAACATTCTAACAAGTTTTAAGCCCTTACCTCATGTTGTTTTTGCTCTGCTTTGTAGGTGAAAATACCGTCAATGGAGATCAGTCAGATGCCCACATGAGCACATTGTCCCAAAGTAGCAAAGAGGTAAATGAAATTTTTGATTTTTAAAGATTTTCCCCCCGTTTGGTTTTTAAAATTTGTTTTTATTTTACTTTTTATCTAGCCCTGGTATACTTTATATTCACATGGACGTCTATTTATAACACCGGTGAACAAAAAAAATATTTCTTCTTGATTTCTGTTATGATGCTTAAATTCTGATTCTAGGCATTGAAAAACACTTCATATGTAGTTCGTAAAGTTTGCTTTGAACTGATTTATCGATAAGTATAACTTAATTCAATTTATTACGAAGAATATCCACTTTTAGACATTAATTTCTTGTTATTTTACATCTATATGTTATTGTTTATCACAAATCTTCAATGAAAAAATGTTTAAGGTGAGCTGGTGGTTTTTTTTAATGATTCTGTCAAAGAGCCCACTTGAAGTTGCAGTTGTATGATCGAACTTGTCAAAACTAGCGCCATATTGTAAAATTGACATTCTACTTCAATAATATACCTAAGCCAATTGGCAAACTTCAGGTGGATAATGAAATGGTACGCCATGTTATAACAAATTCTATGTTTTTCAACTACGAGGGATGTTCTATAAGATCGCGAGTAGCTTTGTCCATAATATTGTTGTCTAACATTGTTTTTTATATTAGGATCATTCAATATCCGAAGGATCGCCCAAAAAAGACAAAAAGAAGAAGAAAGGTTTAAGAACTCCTTCGTTCCTTAAGAAAAAGAAAGAAAAGAAAGCAGCACGTGAAGCATAGGTGAGATTTCTTCTCTTCAATTATTTTATTCTCATTTTAAGACAGTTATTGTTATTATTTTTGGTTTGTTTTTGCAGGTGCCGCCTCGGCAGGAATAAAAACAATTTAAAAAAAAATTTGCCTCCTTTGAGACTGCCAGCAATTCAGTTTAGTTTTAGTATATATATAAAAAAAACCAACCTGGTGCGGCTAAGTTTATTGCACTAATCTGTGACGTTGAACTGCATTTTGTCAAAGTTGAAATAAGTAAAACAATAAAATGAATTATATTTTAGCTTTATCTGTACAGGAATAAAAAAAACCATAAAGATTTTTTAATATTAACTTTCAAAGTGCGAGATAATAGTGGTTTAATATATTATATTCTATATATAGAGATATGTGTTGAAAGAGGGGGGGAAATAGAAAATTCTAAATATAAAAACATCACTTTTTAGCGGAAAAAGAAAAAAATTAGCATTATGTACTTTTTAGGTTGTTATTTATTTGAACTATTAGATGTTTTTGACTGCTAATATATTATTGTCATGACAAAAATGACATTTGCAATGCAATTAATGTTGGCCAACTCTAAATCACTAACTTTTACAGGTGTCAGTTGTCATATCTCTTGATTTAAACATTAGTTTTGTGGTTAGAACCACAGACCTAAACTCTAGTTTTGTGGTTAGAATCACAGACCTAAACTCTAGTTTTGTGGCTAGAACTATCGAAAAAAACGTGACCAACGGAAAGAATCATCAAAATTGACAGAAATCTGTGGACCTTCATTACATTTTTCACATTTAATTCTGCGATTTCAACTTTCAACAAAAAGCTGGGGATTACGAAGTAGACAAGATTAATTGTCACTGTTATTTCAGCTAAATTTATTGTTCTAAAAGTTTAATTAAGATGTTTATGTCTCAAAGCATTTCGTTATGTTTTTATTTATTATAAGATATTTGTTATTATTGCTAGCGAAAACTTTTGCTAATTTTTTTTCACCGTAAATCAAATTTAGAATTTTCTATTTTTTCAATCATACATAGTATTTTTATTTATGTAAATTTTTTAGCTTCGACTTTGCTATTGTTTTTGATATAATTAGAGTAACCATGTGCAAATAGACTATACTTTATTTTTAAGGTTATATTTTTCTGTTTTTATCCTTTTTGTTCGTACACCGAAATAACGTTTGAAATGAAAAAAAAAACATGTTTGGGAAAAGGGAAAGAAGTTTTTATAGTGTACACACAAACAGATTGCGAAAAAGCTTTTCGAACCGTGCGATTTATACAAGTACGACAAGAAAAATATGATAAAAACAGCTTGAAGGGGAGAGAAAGAATAATTGTGCTTGTATTTAGTTCCAGAGGCTGGCCGAATGTCCATTGCCCCCCTATTTTAACACCCTCACTCCTTCCATGTTGGGAACACACTGAATACCACCAACTCGTGAATTTTCTCTGTAAAGAACAATGTTGCCGGATGAAAGCGTTTAGTTTTACCTAATAGTGCATGAGGTAGAAAAAAAGATACAAAAATATCATTTGTATGAATTAATCTGCCCTTCTGTCAACAGCGGTTAAAATAGGGGGGCAGATTAATTCGTACAAATGATATTTTTGTATCTTTTTTTCTACCTCATGCACTATTAGGTAAAACTAAACACTTTCATCCGGCAGCAGTGTCCTTTACAGAGAGAATTCACTAGTTGGTGGTATTCAGTATGTTCCCAACATGGAAGGAGTGAGGGTGTTAAATTAGGGGAGCAATAAACATTCGGCCAGCCTCTGGAACTAAATACACGTCCTCGTTGACCACGCACAACTATTATAGCTGTTTTTCTCATATTTTCCTTGTCGTACTTGTATAAATCGTACGGTTCGAAAAGCTTTTTCGCAATCTGCATATTATTTTGTTTCGTATTATGTTCATAGAGTCTTTATATATTTAAACGTCTTGTTTGTCTTATATATTATATACCAAAAAAAAATGGCAATATATATTTAACGAAAACTTTTTTTAAAAAAATGTGAAAACGTATTTTCGATGTACTTGTTTTTGATTTATCTAGGTAGCGGGTGGCACAACTTCCTTTTTTGGTTCTTTATAAACATCGATATTATTTTTTTTGCACAATAAATTTGTCTTCGCATTATTTAAGAAATAAACAGCTTTTCATGCTAATTCTATTTATTTCTTCGCGGGCAGCTTTTTCGTACCGATCCTCTTCTTTGTTGGCACCAACAATACAAGACGGATTCCACTCATTTTCAAAACGAGTTAGATATTCATAGGCGTCCGCATATGCTATTACATTGTAGGGAAAACAGGTACCGCACTGGTTTAATTAGATTTAGACTGCAACATTCACATTTTCCAGTCGCTTTTTTTTAATTTTTGAAAATTTTCTCAGTCGCGACAAGCGATTTTTGGTAGGGACATACCTTATACTGCGCCTCGGCTGTTAAACTCTTTTTAGATGTGTAAATTTATTTATTTATTTGCCAAAATCTTCCTCTACCATGGGTGTAAGTTAAGTATACCAAAAGGGGTTAGTTGAATTGTGCAAATTTCCTTTCCATACAGGGTGTCCCACGACGATTTAAAACTATCTGTATATGGCAAAATACTTATTGTAAAATCATGAAAATTTCTACGTTTGGGTTTTCGGATAAGATCTTTTTAACTAAAATATTTTCAAAGATGGCAGACTTCCGGTTCTACCGGAAGTCGACTGCAACTTTGTTACTTTGAATAGAACACCCTGTATATTAATACATTTTTGAAATCTCTGTGAAATTTTAGTATAGTTTTGTCCAAAAACTTTTTTCGAAAAATGCATACTTTTTGAGTTATTGATTTTTTTGTAAAAAATTTGACCGTTGCAGACCCTTGTAAATTATTTTTTCAAGAGGATACCCTTAAAGATATGAAAATGGTTCCTGTTCCGTTGTTTTTAGCAAGGTCAGGCGTATTTGAATCTATGTTGAAAATTTTTTCATTTTATACAGGGTGTGTATAAAAATTGTTCAAAGTTTAACTTCATAAATATCAAATTTCGTAAGTTTTTTAAATAGAACCACCCGGTTTTTTCTATTTTAATATATTCAGAGGTAAAAAATAAGGCAAATTCATGTATACTTTCCCATACCTAAACTTTACCGTTATCCAGATATTAAATGTTTTCTGTAAATTTTTAGAGATGCAGGTGTGGTCTAAATTTATAAAAAGATCGCATCTGTAAACCCAAACGTAGAAATTTTCATGATTTTACTATAAGTATTTTGCCATATACAGATAGTCTTAACTCGTCGTGGGACGTATGGGCGCACAATAACAGTTTTATAAGGGGTTATTTTATTCTCCAAAATTCCTATCTTCCATCAAAAGGGGTGGTTAATTTGTGAAAATTCACATTTGACCCTCCTTTTTCTTTTTGTTATTAAAACTTTGCCTCCGTCTATGGATATTTAATTGTCGTTTCTACACAGTTTTTTTATAAATTGATTGTGCTATTCTTTGTTATCAAAAAAGGGATCAGAAACGTTTTTATCTCACTAAAAGCGACGTGGTTTAGCCAATGCACAATTTAAATTTATGGACTGGGGTTAGTTGTCCAATTTCTTTAGAAAAACATAACTTTGTAACAATTTTATTACACACTGCCCTTTAAAAATGGAAATCTTAAACTGAATTAAAAAACTTACACAAAATTAATCAACTCAAAGACCCAAAAAATGGGATATTTTTGTATAAGTTTTTCCTATTTTGTGTATAGAAACTTTCATCTCTTCAATAATTATTGTAAGGTATTCACGTTCAATTTTATACAAATTTGGTTGTGAAACAATGAGCTAAAAAGTTCTACTTTTTCACCGAAATAGCACCGCCAATTTTATGGATGTAGAAAAAGCAAAAGCTTAGGACTTGGTGTAAAAAGTTGGGGCTTCATTCCGCCTGCTTTGTAAAACACTTTTTCCAACAAACACAAGCAGTTTCATTATCTAGCGTACATAAGTTTAATCTGGTGTCCATTTTAAGAAGTCATACTCGTAAATTAGAGATTTCTACTCTATTTTGACAGTTGAAAGCACTTTCTGACAGTTGAAAGCACCTTCTGACAGGTAAAAGCACTTTCTGGTAGGTAAAAGCACTTTCTGACAGTTGAAAGCACCTTCTGACAGGTAAAAGCACTTTCTGACAGTTTAAAGCACTTTCTGACAGGTAAAAGCACTTTCTGACAGGTAAAAGCACTTTCTGACAGGTGAAAGCACTTTCTGACAGTTGAAAGCAGTTTCTGACAGGTGAAAGCACTTTCTTACAGGTGACACTGCAAATTGATATGTCAACGTAGCTTATGTACATTTTTTAATGAAATTACTTGTGAACTTTGAGAAATCCTCTATGGCGTGGATGATTTGACCAGTTTTTTTTTAGGATAAACTAGTTATTAGTCGCTATGAAGAACTGCTTGACGATATATCGTGAATTAAAAATAATAATAATATACATAAAAGAAATCGTAATAATTTTTTTGTTGACTCAACTCTTACAAAAACTTGAATGTGGTTATTTTGTTACGATTTTTTTACAGATCCGTATTTTCAAAAAAAAAATGATATTTTTAAGAGTTTATTCTACTTGTATTAATTCATAATATTGGAGAATATATTATGTTATATATAAATTTATGTTTAATTCCTTTTAAAGCCTCTACTTGTATCATAGATCGCAAAAACTTGAAAACTGGGAACGTACAGGTTCGAAACAAAACTACACTTTCCAAATTTAACTTTATTAAAAAATAATATAACAATAAATATAATTATTAAGTACATTTTGGCTTACTATCACTATCATACAGCATATTGTCAAGATTAAATTCGATATAAAAGCAAAATGGTACGTTTTTGCAAATATATTCGATCTCTTCCAACTTCTGCCATCACATCACAATAAATATCAGTCAAAACTTCAACAATTAACAGATACACCACACCAGTACTTCGAAAATCGTCTGCTAGACGCCGCTGCAGGTGACATGGAACACTGACAGTTGACACGGAACACTGACAGCTGACATGGAACACTGACAACTGACACACATAACTATACCTGTGTTTCTAATAGTAATAAAAGTATTGGTGTATAGTTCTGTGCCAGTAGCGTCATCTATCGTACGTTTTTTGAAATAAGGTGGTTGTTTAGTACATTATTTTGTTTTAATCTTCAATACTTGGAGAACTTTAACGCTCTGTAGAAACCAGAAGAGCGCCGATAATAAAAAGAAACATTCGACTCCTGTAAGGAGATTGTCGTCGATCCTGTTGAAGTTCATACGTTGTATGGCTGTAACTAGAATCATGCAGCGGAGTAGTTCAAATACACAAGCGTACGGTCGATTATCAAAGAGCATCCCGATAGTGGTGAGAGACACTATGATGTATATCACGAAGGAAAGAACAGTGAAGGGGTTGAGGGTCTGAAACAAAATATCTCGTAAATAAAGGTAGTGTGGGAATAGTGATAAACTTACCATATGTATAGTTGCTAGCTGTTGGTAACCGTATACTACCAAACAAAAGTGGATTAAAAGGTAAATGTTGCACCATAAAGGTAATTGAACGTCGTATTTGTCTCTTTTAGTCACTTTTACTTTATCTTCTTCTAAACCTAATCGAGGTTTTCCCGGTTGCCAACTTGGACCGTAAAATACGGCAGCTAATTTATCTTTCCAACTTGTCATATTCTTGAATTTTCGTATGACATATTCCGTATAAAAAGTCTGGAAAAAACAAACGAAATGAAGTATATACCATATTAGAACGGAAATCCTAGAGAAACTACCTCTCTACCCATGTCAGCATGCTTACCGTGCAGGCAGATCTACGGAGACTCAGTCAACTGACGGAGGATATCGGAGGTGCTCTGGACAACCAAGAAACTGTATTTTTGGACATAGAAGGAGCTTTTGACAATACTCCACATGGGAGAGTCAGAAGAGGTGTAGACAGCACAACATCCAAATGGATGTCGGAACTGCTCACCACAAGAATAACAGAGATGAGGACGAGCAAAGACATTGTCTCCATCTGCACTACCAGAGGATGCCCACAGGGAGGAGTAGCATCCCCATTAATGTGGAGTCTGACGGTTGACGAACTCCTGTGTGGTTTGACGGATCTCGGAATATCCTGCCAAGGATATGACGACGATATTGTCATAACAGCCAGGGGGAAATTCGAAAACACCTTTGGCGATATTGTAGAAAAGGGTCTGAACTATACAAATAGCTGGTGTAGGCAAGTGGGAAGAAACTGGGGTGTAACCCAAAAATCCTAAGCTGGATGTACACTGCCATAGTGAGACCAATCATCACTTATAGAGCCATTGCGTGGAGTAGTAGAACTATCCTATTGACGACGAGAGAAAACGTCTTCAAAAAAATCAAAGATTAGCCTGTATATGTATTACAGGAGCAATGAGAACATGCCCAACGGCAGCCATGGAAGTGATTCTCAACCTCACCCCTTTACATATGGTGGTGGAAAGTGTTGCAGAAAGAACAAGATACAGTGAATGTCACCCCAATATACATACAAGTATACATCGAGTTATAACAAAATTAAAACACTTACCTGAAGATGTAAAGGGTTGAACGACGGCTGGTTGAAAACGAGTCCGTAAATAATTTCTTCGTTTTTCTTTTCTTTAGCAAACGTTCCAAATAATCGGTCCCAAATAATTAACACACCTCCATAGTTTTTATCCAAGCAGTAAATGTTGCTTCCTTAAAAAACAAGATGTTTAATAATATTTTGTTTTTAAAAAACGTAATTGCTGGTACAAAATATTAACTATAGGATTATCTGTAAATATTTTGTATGGATCTAGTAATTTTTATCATTGTTATCAGTGTATATTGTTATGTTTTTATTGAAGAGAAAGCTATTATCAATAAAATACAAAAATAGCTTGTAAAAAACAATTATTTATAATAAAACGATGTCTAGGTCACTGAATACATAATAACCACAAGGGTAACTTTATACAGAATCTAAGACACCCAGAAACCCACTCAAACTCAAAAACCCTCACTCCTTCCATGTTGGGAACATACTGAATACCACCAACTAATAAATTCTCTCTCTGTAAAGGACACTGTTGCCGGATGAAAGTGTTTAGTTTTACCTAATAGTGCATGAGCTCGAAAAAAGAGACAAAAATATCATTTGTACGAATTAATCTGCACTTCTGGCAACATCGGTTAAAATAGGGGGGCAATGAACATTCGGCCAGCCTCTGGAACTAAATACACACCCAAGCTGACCAAGCACAATTATACTTTCTCTCCATACTATACACTGTTTATTTTTATCAGACATTTAACCAGTGTCAGATGTAAAAAAGTATTTGTAACATTTCACATCAATTAAAAACATTTTTAATGGGATGGTTTTAGATTTTTTTGCAACATTCTACCCATTTGCATCCCTCTAAACTTACCATGATGTACTCGATGATGTTGAGGAGTATTAAAGATGTATTCCAATGGACCCAACGTACTAATAGTCTTGGAATGGATCCAGAATTGATACAAAAGATTAAATTGCTGGTGAGTTACAAAATGCGCTGGAGGAATAACAAATGCTAGCGGTAGATAAAACAACTGAAAAAAATTGTACTTAAAAATTGATTAAAATGAAGATTGTAATACTTACAAAGCCACACCATCCTTGGAAAATCGACTGTCTAAGCCCAACTGTTAAATTGAAATCTTCAGAGCTGTGATGTACTTGATGCTGTGCCCATAAAACGTGAACTTCTGTAAAATGAAATTTTTTTATTAATTGGCGCAGTCGATAGGACGAATTTACTTACCGTGACATGCTCTATGGACCCAATAGTAACAAAAATCCACTCCGATGGCAGCTAAATACCAAGTCACTGGATTGTTCCAAGGTAAGTTTATCAAACGATAATTTTGATACAAATAAAAATAACCATAACTTTCAGCGCTTCTAAAAATCAACCTGAAATAAATAAATACTGACATTGATAAACGTTTCAAGGGTAATTTTATCACATTGACCCCACGCAAAGTAAATAGCTTTTAAAGAAGAAGGTAAATCTAAAAATAGCCAATGCAAAACATTTTCTTCCTGACAATCACTTCCTATTATACATTTTATGTTTCCGGAAGGTTAAAAAAAACATTTAAATATATTATTAATTGATATTGTTACTTACTTTCCCGAGTGTTGAATAAGGCCATGGGAGAGGCTAGTTAAACCGTCGTTTAGTTTGTAAATAGGTTTGTTTTCGATCCAAAGGATTATGTTTTCTATTAACATAAATAACAGGAAGTATGGCCATGCCTGCAACAGATATATAAGAGATTATATTAAAAAGGCATAGGATACAGAATACTAAGGATTAACTTAATTTTTTTTTAAATCTATTAAAAATTGAATAACTTTTTTCCATATGAAATTTAAGGATGAAACATTTTTTCAAATCAATATAGATAGTCTACTGTCGATTAATGCTAATTTGGTCGTTTCGATTTCATAGGCGTAGATGATGTGAATTTTTAAAGTGATAAAATATATTCGAAAATTCCAAAAATAATGTTTTTCATCAAATCTATGGCAATAAAAATTCGAAAAAAAATTGTTTTGTAATGAAGTTTTATAAAAATTTTGAAAAAACTTTTTCATACTTTTTTTTTTGGAAAAAAAATCTTATAAAGCCAGTTGGAAAGGTGACTACGG
Source organism: Galerucella calmariensis (assembly GCA_910591675.1). Lineage (NCBI taxonomy): Eukaryota > Metazoa > Arthropoda > Insecta > Coleoptera > Chrysomelidae > Galerucella > Galerucella calmariensis. The sequence goes on along the minus strand of CAJUYG010000089.1, from coordinate 399,152 downwards.
AAACTTGTATTTCCCAAAATTTCAGAAAAATCGAGTGATATTTACTATTTTTTAGACCACCGAAAAGTCGGATTTTGACAGTTTTTTTGGCATAACAACCTGTCAAAATTTTTCAAGGTCACAACTGACATTTTTTTGGAATCCTCGTCCTCGAAAACACCCCTTATTGAAATTTTTTTTTCGCCCCCCCTTAATGGGCCTGGCGAAAATTTTGAAAATCGATTTTGACAGGGTAAAATTGATTTTGAAGAACGGAAATTGTTGCCATCGTATTCGGGGTCATCGAAAAAGGAAAAATATTAGGAATGTGGCCACCTAACAGTCCAGAATTCCGGTTGATTATTCAATTTCGGGAATTTTCGAACAAAAGAAAGAATGCAGTTTGTTTGGAACAATTTTGAACAGGATGCAATTAATGGGGCTATCAATTTATGGCGCAGACGACTTCAAGAAGTGGCAAACAATAATGGTGGCCACATTGATATTATTTTTTTCTAAGTTTTAAAGTTACTAAACTGTTTTTATAAATGTGTTATTTTTTAAGAGGGGCCTCACAATTTAGACAGCTCAAAACAGTTGGCACTCCTGACTTCCAACAAAATTTGGGTCATTTTGTATGCAACAAATCTAAAGAATGCAGTAAAATTGAGAGTTGAAATTTAAACACAATATAACTTGGACCTTTGTCTTGAGGATGAGGTATTTTGGTCAGGTTTTAGATTGTTATAAAAAAGATATAAGCCATCAAGGGATGATGTGATTTTAACAGTTTTGACAATTTGTGGTCACCAATTTGAACGCCAAGACCTTATCCCCAAAAGAAACTCTATAGAATTCGATTCTGAGAATATGAAATCTCAATTCATTGTATTTTTTGAGATTTGTTGCACGGAAAATTTCGAAAACGAACGCATCTGTACATTAGTTCAGCTGTTCCACCGTCTTGATTGATGGCGCTGTATGGAACTTCAATGACAGATTACGACGGTCAAATGTCGTCTTGTCAAATATTTCAAAAATTATTTATTTATTGCTTAGAGCTTGTTAGTATTTGTAGGCGGTTGAAATAAAATAATTTTCATGCTGGAGAAGTAAATTTGTGCCCCGTTTATTTTTATTTCACATGTGCCTCACCACAAGTACCTATCGTGAAATAAACCACAAATATTTTTAGCTATAGCTAGTGATTCCAGGAAGTGCCTGATATTTATTGATCCTCATATCGGGGCCTGTTGGTTTCTCCGGGGTCCTGTACCTAGCCATAGATTGCATCTGCATAAACATAGTTATATACATCAGCATCCTGAGTTATTGATGGAAACTATATTGGTGATAGCATTGTCTATAAAAAGTATTGACAATGGTGAAAATAATAAGACTAATTGCATTCTACTAATTGACCAAAATAGACATTTCGTATTCTATTGAATTCTGTTGTGATCTATTATTTTCGAAACACAGGAATAAAAATGATATATATTACAAATTTGAAGTACAAAGTAAGTAAGTGAGTAGGTAGTTTTTATATTTATCATAATACAGAAAGAAATGCTGATTAGGTAAACTATAAAAATGTTTATTATAGCAATAGAAAGACATATCTGCTTTTTCTATAAAAAATATAAACGAAATTATTGTTACAAATGTTATTTAATTAAAAAAATGGTATTTCGCGAATCCGGTAAGTTATTTAATTTTTTTTATAAGTCCGACCCTGTACATTATTTTTGCTTCCAAATTTACAGTTATGTTGAGGACATGTTAGGTTATGAGCCCTGCAAAAAGAAAATAAATCGCCCGAAAAACAAAAAAAATATTTTCAATTAAAAATGTACTCCTTTATTTCGGGCCACAGTGTAGGGTAGATTCTCTACACTGAAAAAAAAATTTGACATATATTTACCCGAAATTTGATTCAGCAACTACAAGGTGTCAAAATGTAGGATCATGCATCAGAAGGTGATATTTTTCTTTTGAATTGGTTGGTTCTATCTGGCAGATAAACAAACCCCGTTTAAATTTGAATATAACAAAATTCAGCAAAGAATAAATTTTTTTTTGTAAATCTGTATAAAATTATAAAGATAAGACCATTGTTTAGGAATTAGATAACTTTCTTATCACTTTAATAAAAATTCCATAAATAAAAACTAGATTTAAATAAAATGTTACTACTTACGTTTTTAAAAAATTGAGGAACTGCTTGCGGATCACTGTACGTAGTTTCATTGGGGTTAACGATATAAAACATCCGTCCGAGCCCTTTAAAAAAACTTAAAACAGCGTCTCTATTTAACAAAAAATCATAATTCACATGGTGCGGTTCTACAAAACTTATATAAACCGAAGTAATAGTATCAGAGTCGTTTAAAAAGTTACTAGAATTCATCATGCTTGGATAATTAAAACGTACTAAAATTTATTTATCATGAATTGGATTCGTTCCAACTCGGTGTTAAAAATAAGTAAAAGTTTAAAAATGGTTTTTAAAACTTGAGATAACAATGTTGGAAGTCGAGTGAAGTGTGATACTTTATATTAAACGGAGGTTGTAAACAGTGCGTTAGAGGGGGACGTGAATGTTTAAATATTTTGTTTGTAAACAATTCAGATTATGAATTTATTAGTTGTATGTTTTTTTTGTGGTAAAAGGTGAATTGTGTTACATATATTATCTTGACGATTTTACCGGTGTGTCTGTGTCTAATGTTACAGTTATTTTTACGATTGAATTGTTTACAATTTCAAGTAATTAGTGCGTAGTTTTCTTATATAATTTGAGTTTGTTTTGCTTTTAACAAATACTTTGGGTAGGACTTTATATTACGAGGGCTATAATATATTTGGCTGTCCTTGTGTATTCTCGGTACTCCTTGGATTGTGTTTTAAAGTAAATTTTTTTATGGTTTTGATAAAAATCTTGACCTTATTCCGGAATATTATTGAAAAATACTCTTATTTACTATTTCGAAAAGAGGTCAAGAATTTTTAAAGCTCGGGTTTTTTCAGGAAGTAAAAAATACTTTTACTCGTGTTATTTCGACATATTTTCATAGGTCATTAAATAGGATTTTACACAATTGTCACACTTTATAATTGTGTTCGTTATCAAACCATTATTATTATAATTTTTCACTTAACGCTTGAACTGATTCTCTTTGCACTACGTCCCAGGTTATCTACTTTCATGGCAGAAGATTCGTGCCTTCTATATAGGCCACCAGTTTAACTTGAGGGATTTTCAGTAGTTGTGATGTCCAAAATGCTTTTGTCTGAGTCCTTGTAAATTCTCACGTAATTGAGAAGTGTCTTGATCATTAAATATAATTAGGGAGGCGATTAGGGGATTTTCCGGGAATACTCGAGGAGCGTGGCAGTCGAAGATATGAGAGAAATCACAGACCTAATAGAACAACTAAAGTATTAGCTTTATATGTAGTGACGCGCACCTAGGATTGACGATCAGATTAGTAAAAAAAAATCAGATTAAGATATTGGGGGTCCCGTCCTGGCGTATTATAACTAGAATCTGTTTTCTGACTTACAATTTTTGATAGATACCCACTCCCAACCTCTACTTTTTATAATACTATTTATCTCTTTCAGTCAATGAATGTACTATAATAATTAAAATGACTATAATGTCATAGGTAACTCTTTCCAGTAGCATACGAGGTATGCATGAATTACCAATGGTTGTATTAGTAACAATAAAAATTCTTACATCATTAGGTAAATAGTTTAGAAAACCTGATTTTTGAATTAACAAATTTTTTGCACGTAAATGCAATATCTTAAAAATAATCATCAGCAATTGCGTTATCTTCTATTACTATTTTTTAACATGATGATTCTCGGAAAATAATATTAAAACGTTTATATAAATATTGATATGTTCAATTATTTAAATTGTATTAATTATTAATTGACAAGTATGAAATATGACCTAAGTATATATGAGGAACTATACCTACCTAGAAAAAGTATAAAAAGAAACAGGTTTAATTGTTGCTATGTTTTAGTTGATCAAACCTTGTACAATTACTCAGCATAATGTTAAAATTAAAAAGGTTAACAAACTCGGTACGATAAGGTACGAAGTGGATTGAAAAAAAATGTAGGTGTGTCTCACTCACAATGACCAACACGATTTCATTGCCAATGTCGAAAGGAAGTACAAAGTACAATATAATTTATATTTTATTTTTTTGACAAGGTTGTTTCTGATGATTTCTTAAAGTAGGACAGATTCAAATTGGTTTTTAACCACAAGTCTTACTCGTACAGGATTTATATTTTTTATGAGTGTAGGCCACTTTATTTCCGCCGCCCCTTTCTAAAATAATTACTGTCACACCGTTCGCCTTCGCCCACCTCATCTATCACTCGTGCAATAATATAGGTTTCGATAGGAATAAGTTTCTTTCTATAAGGATTTATGGAAAGTATAAAAAACCATGAGAAAACCAGTGAACGTGTTTGACTTTTATCCTCTGAAATCTGCCGCCCCTAGGCCGCGGCCTATTTATAAATCCAGGGCTGCTTATAGGACAAGTCCATGTAATAGTCGCCTTGAGGTGAATATTCATTTTGATTGTGTCAGGGGTAGAATCCGTTTCACATAAGAAGAACCCACTAGAGTCTAGAATTTGCAGTCGAATGCGCGAAGAAGCTGCACATATCAATATCGGTCAAAGCCTTAAGTAACTTCTAGAACTGTAGTAGTTCAAATGAACAACTTCTCTCTAACTCAATTTTCCTTATATAAATTCCTTATCTGACTACACCAACAGTACCCACATCATCCTCCACTTCACATCTCTCGCACACTCCAGTTTCTCTTTTCCCAATCTTGTGGAGGTAACCCATGCTTTGTGAGCACCTGCGTTAAGAAGTAGTTCACCTCCCCGAATTTCCGGTCCACCCAATTTCTCCTGCTTCCAATCGCTCCTTTTAGCTCGCTTTCATACTCATCCCACCTTCTCTCTGTTCGCACCCCTCCAGCGTGTCTGTCTAGCTCTAGCCATCAAGTCTCTTGATAGCACCGCTGCTGCAAGTCCACCCACTGTCCTGTACGCCTGCACCACCTTCAGGAGTATCCCTCTCCGCACCCGCAGTAGTGGTCTAACACTCGCATTCAACCCTGTTTTCTCACCCCACACTTTCGAGCCATCGAGCATACTCTGCTCTACCATCCTACCAATTATCCTCCTCTTCCACTCTCCCGGTCCTTTCACTAGAAGGTCTAGAAGCTGCAGTCGTATGCGTATGGAGAAACTTCTAGACTCTAGTGGGTGCTTGTTTTGTGAAACGGAGTCTATCTATCCTTAGTGACAGATTGTCAGTTAGTCCTTACAAGAAATAGTACATTTTCAACATCGATATCCTTGAATAAATTGTTTTCATCAAATTTCTGGAAAATGATCTTTTCGGTGCGACAAAGTCCTTCAAAATTTTCAGTTTTGCAAATAAAACACGAGAAAAGTTATTAAAAATATATTTTTTACAATAAAAAAATTAAATTATTAATAAAAAGCGTATAGACATATCTAAATATGTTAACTATATGAATAAGTTAATATTTAAGATCTGTAGATAGTCGTAATAATGTTTATACAGTACGGACAGTCAATGGCGACAAATATACAGTGTGGCCCATAATTATTTGTTCCCTATATTTAGAACACAATAATAAGAATCTTTGATAATGACAATAAGGCTGTACGTTTTAAGTCTGTCAAATAAATCGTGATATTTCGAATATTTTTGAATTTGTTCTGAAATAAATGAAACATTTTACCCAAATTTACTAAAAAAAAGACAAAAACAGCATTTTTATTAAATTTTAATACCAGTAGTTCATTTGTACCGAAACATTAACTACCTACCTACAATTCCCTTTCATACATGTAACATTAAAAAGCAATTGCGAGAAGGGATTTATATGAAATTATGTTTTCTTTTTAGCCGGAACCGGTACTCTGATCCCCATCAAATTACAAAGTTCATTTCTAATCGGTCTAATTTCTTCAACCGGTTTTTCCCAATCCGTAGAACTTAAGGTAGACATAATCGTATCGAGATTGTCCGGATTTATTTTACTGTCTTCACCGTATACTAATAGAGCTTCGTAAAATTTACTAGAAGTCGTTCTTCGTATGTATGGTTGTCGATGACATAAAAGGATACTTAATTGAACTAAGGCCACTTCGCAGACGTCACTTTGCATCTGGAATTTGTTATAAAAGGAATTAATATACACTCAGTTTGACCTTGAGCATTTTTTTAATATACACTTAGTTTGGACGAGCATTTTTTAATATACAATAAGTTTAACGAGCATTTCTTAATATACACTAAGTTTGACGAGCATTTTTTTAATATACACTAAGTTTGACATTGAGCATTTTTTAATATACACTAAGTTTGACCTTGAGCATTTTTTTAATATACAATAAGTTTGACCTTCAGCATTTTTTAATATACACTAAGTTTGACTTTGAGCATTTTTTAATATACACTAAGTTTGACGAGCATTTTTTAATATACAATAAGTTTGGACGAGCATTT
>CAJUYG010000089.1:361295-384431 GCA_910591675.1 Galerucella calmariensis | reverse complement strand
TATATACTGTGTGGCATTTAAAAGCTGTAGTAGTTCAAATGAACAACCTTATAAATTCCTTACCTGACTACACCATCAGTACTCCTCAAACCTTGAATCAACTGGTCGATAACTTCTTCCATTTCATCAGGAACTTCTATTGCATCTTCAGTATCAACTTCTTCCTCCACATGATTGGAAGATGTAGATACTGAGCTGTCACCAGAACTTAAGTTTGCAGCTAAAGATCTGTTACCTCTTTTATATCTCCAAGAAGCTATTCTTGGTGCAAGAAATGTTAAACCTAAAATATTTTCAATTCTACAACTAATAAGGATAATTGAGTATAGTAAATACCTATTCTCTGGATAATTTTGTAAACTAGTTTTTGTATATTAGCTCCAGAACTATTTCTAAATTCAGCATTCACTACCCACTGTAATAAATTTCTTGTATACGGCAACAAATCTTCTCTTTTTCCATGTTTTAAAATTGTTGATACACAAGCTAATGCACCATATATAATGAAGACGTTGCTATTGTTAGATGTACTTAATTGTTTTGCCCATTCAAGGAATGAGGATAAATGTTTTTCTTTAACATCACTCCTAAAATTTTGAGTATAGAGTGCTATTTAATGTTATCAATAACAAGTAAATACCTGGTAATAAAATGATGTGATAGGTAAGCAGCAGCATCTCTGCATTTATCGGGCACTACTGCATATGTTTTAATTATGGTTAATATTCGATCCATAACAGTTGGTTTATCAGTTTCATTAGAATCATATCCATCAAATCTAGACATATGAAAAGGAATCATTACAATTATCGACAGCCATAACAATAAAATATAACGGGTTGTCCATGTATCGGCGTCATCGGGTGTTTGGGCTTCTAAAAGTTGTAACACAGGTTCAAAATCAGTTACCTCATGTGGTAAATGCCTTATTATAACTTTGAATCCTCTAACATTCACAACTACAAACATAAATTTGAATGCTAGTTGTTTCAATTCAATACTATTTTCCGGGTTTCTTACTATTTGTATGAATTTTTCTAATAATTCACCAATGTGCGAGTCTATTAAATGCGGCTGTTCGATATATTGGTTGAGTATAAAGGAAAACTTTTCATGTGTTTTTTCTAGGACTGATTCTTTCTCCAAAAGATTTTTCAGGTTATCTATTATTTTGAAAATTTCTTCCTGCTCTGAAAAATATTCTAAGGCACATCCCAAACCAAATGGCTCTTCTTCTTTCTGAGTTTCTGTATTTGTTTGAGCAGACATTTTTCGTATTCTAATTATTTATTTATGTATTTTTAATATTTAATTCAGTTTATTATTCATTTGACATTTGTTTGACACATCAGGAAGTTGACAGTCTAAGACAAAAACAAGTTTTCTATAATCTAAGCAGGTATCTTCTCCCAGAAAGTCTAGTTGACAGCTTCCCCTTTTGCAGGTAGTTGATCTACCAAGCTGTAGATGGCGCCACTAAACTAAACTTTGTAGGATGATTATTTAAATCATTTTTAATTATATTCAATTAGTTTTAGGGTTATTTTACTATTATTAAAAATAGATATTCAATAAAAAAGTTAATTATTGTTAAAACAACAAGGTCATGCGTATTTTCAATTACTTTATTTTATCAATCATTTCCTCCAGTTATTCTCGCTTGCGCAGTTTTCAACACGCAAACCCAAAACATTTAGTTGTTTGGTGTGTTGTGTGTTGTTCTCTGACTGAATTCGTTCTTCGTCCGTGGTCAGCTGTAGCGTATTTAGAAATGGGAATATGGGATAAAAGTCGTTTTGGGTGTGTTTTTCAATAGTTTTGTGTACATTATTACATTGTGCAGTGGAGACAATGTTTAGTGATTGTATTTTTGTGTTATCCTTACTTGTAGTTCTACCTTTTATTGGAAGTGGTGAGTAAACTTTGGCTTTTTTTCTATAATGTTTCCACCCCCGATCTTGTTGACGTTATATTGTAACCTATCTCTACCCTTTGTGTTGATAAATCAGTAAATATCATTTATAATCTCATTGTAACGATACGATTTTCCTGTTTTCGATTTCAATTTCATGGCTAGTACAGGATATTCACCTATTTATTGTTCTACTTAGGGTATCAACCTACACAAAAAGCCATTGTATTGTTAAGAATAACATGATGTATATAACCAGGAATATATTATTCCTAATAGTGAAATAATTTGTTTTTTGAATGGTAAAGGAATATAATTAGATTTATGTTTATAAATATATAAAATATATCTTTATGGTACTTATAACAGTTATACCAACAATAGTGTAAATTGTTAATTTAATATTCATGTAGTATCTCCTGACTTCTTTTAAAAGTTAGAGATTGGAAGCACAAATAATGTATTATTAATTCGATATTTTTTCAAAAAAGTCTTTCAGTAATATAGTTAATTAGACTTTTGATAATCAATAAATTATGAAATTAGCCTTACGATTAATACTTGTACCCCAGTACCTGTGTTATAATTCTGTACTAGCTCAGACAAGTTTCTAATAATAAAAACATGTTTGTTTACTTCTCAACCAAGTGTAGACTCTACTCCAATTATTGAACTTTGTTCTTTAACTTCTATACTAAAATATTAATAGGTACCTATATTTAAAAAAAATTTTATTGCATTCTTTTTACAAGTCATTTCAATATAACCATTTATCTTCAAATTTAGTTAAAAATGTTAAAAAACAACAAAACAAACCTTGTGGTGTAGTAGGACTCAACAGATGGTTCTAAAAGAAAATTATTTAGATCTAAATAATATTTTTGGAATACCATGAACAGTTCTAAAGGTTGTTTCCGAGGCTGTCTTGGTATCTAGAGGATATAAGTGGGAAAGGGCATTTTGCAAATAAAACTCATACATAATTTTCAAAAAAAAATCTACTCTATAGTTTCCTATAATACCTAATAAGAATGTAAGAAAATTAGTTGATTGGGAGCTGTAATAGGAGAATATTGATATATTATAGTAAGAGTTGCATAAATTTGACACTCACAAACAGGTAAAAAATTAAATTGAACTTTTGTGTATAAAAACACTTTTTTTTCCACTGAATTTGCATCTTCATAATAACAAAAAATGTAGGTCATTGCAGTTTGTAAGCATAAACTTATTACTTAATATTATATTGTTTTGTTAAATAATGTGTAAGAATTTATTTTTTGTTTTGCAAGTATAATAAAAAGAAACAGGTTTACTCAAATTTCTATGTCTGTAATTACAAAAAACATTGTCACAATAATTTTAATACCTTGTTATATAAATATAAATCAGTTGAAATTGATTCAGCTCTTCTAAAATAATTTTGTTAGATTAAATTACAGTTTACTGCATAGAAATAGGAGGGATGTAAGTGTAGGGTAGTATTTTGTATAAATTTACACATTTTCTTGGGTATTTTTCATATTCCTATACAGCCTCAGTATATCTTGTTTATATACTATAAAATAAAGTCTAAATAAATTTCTTATTAACTAATTTTTCCAAGAAAGTATATAATTATAACAATGTATCATGTTATAACCGAAAACTAATCATTTATGTGAGTTTGTGCTAACACTAGAATTGTTTATTAAAAATGAACATGATTATTGATAAATATATAGCACCATTCCTGATAATAGTAATGACTCATTTTTTAGCCATGTCTATGAGGGAAAAAATGGCAGACAAATAAATATATGGTTGGTTATTTAATTTTCATCGCCCTTTTTTTTTATTGTATCTGTTATACATCACCAAGCTAGTTATTCACGCTTTCAAGTTGTGTTTGCGAAATCATTACAGTTGCATTCTAGTTACTTAATTCAAATGATATTTACTACGAAATACCTTACAAGATACAGCCTTAAATAAGAAATTTTAAGTACAAGGACACTCATTAAATAGGTTTAGGTATCTCAAAAAAGTTATATTAAGTCTGTACAATAATCTTAAATTAAAAATGAATTCCTGCAAAGAACTTCTTTCCAAGGTTAAGTAAAATTAATACACGTTATGATTCAGTGATTTTGCATGACTAACTGTAGACTTAATATTAATAGCATTACCATGGATAAAGGAACGAGTTAATTGTACCACAAAAGTGAAGAAACTCGTTTCCTGAATATCGCAAAACAACAAAATTAAAAGGAAACAATAAAAATTGGAATTGCATATTAATATACTTTTCTCAAACAAAAAGATTCATTCAAAATCGTCAATTTTTCATTTACAGATAAGATTAGGTATCTTGTAAACACTTTATTTTTTCGCAATATACAGGACCGTAATTAATTTATCTTAACCACAATAATGTTTTTTATTTCGACGTTTTGGTAGCGTTCCAGCTACCGTTGTCAATATTAAGAAGGTTGCAATATAGTAATGAGTGAAATACTCTGTACAGAAAAGAGTATTTTGTTGCTAGCTGAATCTGCGGTAATAAAAAAAAGGGAAAAAGCTGGTAATATTACGTTACCAATGAACAGGAGTTTCACTCGATATCACAACCTCCAAACTCCACATCCTACCTCTGTTGTTACCATGTACGTGTGCAGACTTTTTTATAAGGGGGGCAAAGCCGTCTTAAACTAGACTGGGGCCCTCGTGCACACAAGAACTTGGGGCCCTTTTGGGAAAGTGAGAAAAGCGAATTTTAATAACATTTTTTTACTAAGTATGACCATTTATCATAGGTAATCAAATACAGTATGTTGGTTTTTTGGTTAGGGTTATAAAAACGGTTTCTTTCAGGATTTCGGGCCTGGGGCCCCCTGGGGAATGGGGCAGTGGGCACGGGCCCGGTGTGCCCTTATGGTGAAGACGGTATTGAAGGGGGGGCCAAATATCAAATCGGAATATTTTGATGAAAAAACATTGCTTTTGCATATTGCCGCTCTTCAATTTCTCGCAATTTACTTTAAGAATCAAAAACTGCCCTCGTATCATTGGAAGAACGTTAAAATTTAAATCAATAGATTGATATTTTGAGAAATTGGGGAGGACCATGAGCCAACCCTGCCCCCCTCTAGGCACGCCTATGGTTGTTACGGTTTTGAAAACAGGAAAGTTTGATAAACGTTGGTCTAGACATCGATGTATTGTTTCTAAACGGTATTTTTTGAGGAAGTTGATATCTTGATGAATAATTCCCATTGTTTATTGTTGTATGTGTCAGTTTTCGTTTATCAGAAGAAGCGGAAGTGATTTAAATACCTCAACATCTACCGCAAAATTTTCAGTAAAAATATTTTTATAAATTTTATAAAACTTATAATACACTTCCAATGTTTTCTATCCATCTAATTAAGGAAACTTAACTGTTTTTAATAATGTAAATTTAATGCTAATGGCATTACTAATTTCTGGCTATTATCATTTTGAGTGTAGCTGGAACCGAGAAGTTTATCAAAACCTGTCAGATATTGTAAGTTGTAAAGGTAGAAATATGTCTCTAGAGAAAGATCCAAAGGAGTTAGTTATATGGTGTCGTTCAGACATCCAATCCACTTAACAAAATGCGTTAGGAAATATTCTACACGGAGAAAAGTAAATCATTTTTTTTTTCTTGTTTTAAGGAATATATTTTTTTTGTTTACCTATATTAGTTTCTGATGAGAGTCTCTGTAACTAGTAGTTCTACCTTGCCTGACACAGTAGGCAACTCTAATTACTATAGTCAAATGCAGTCTTATCATGCGGGTCATACGATTCAACAAAGACATACTTATGCAATTTTGACAGGAGAAAAAAGGATATGTATTTAGTTTTCAGCGATTCTACAAAGTCTTTCACCAGCGAAGTTTTTATTTAAATGTCGTTTATGTGAATTTGACAATTCAAAGTGACAGTATGAATAATAAGAAGCAATTTTCCGGTATTTTGCATCCTCAATAAAAAAAATGGTGCTTAATCTGATAGATTATTACGAGAATGAATGAAAAAGTGGAAATTCGTCAACCAGCGTGCAGGAAACATCAACCGCATCATTATTTTCTCCGGGTATATTTGTAATCTCACATTTTGGTAACCTCTGTGTCTTCTGATTTGATACATATGGTTAGTGATATGGTCAGCTATTTGAAATTAAAAGCCACTAAAGTTTTAATAACTGAAATTCTCTAATAAGTGTTGAAAAAATCAGACCTAATTCAAGTGAAATATTGCCGTTTCCCTTAGAAAGGTATATCGGTTGAGGAAAGTAGGTCAAAACTTAAACGTTGGACCTAAACGGCATATCTGTGTTTGCTCCAAATCGATTTTACCTTTGAAATATTGTAACGAATCGTCGAACTGAAAAGGATTCGGAACAGATGGATTTATATATTTAGAAAAAAACTGTCTTTAACAATATTAAATCCCTTGTTAAATATTATGCGTGAGCCACTGGATATCGGAAAAGATAATACAAAATAAACACTATGTAACATTGTACATTTGCGATTATACTAATAGAGTGAGGTCATTGATCATCGTTCCCGTATCTCTGTTGTACTTTTCTGGATATAACAGGATACGCAAAACACGAAGTTTTTTCTCTCTCTCTCTCTCTCTCTCTCTGGTTTCTGTAGTAACAGTTGAATGTCAATTTCACAATATGGCGCTGGGTTTGACAACAACTCCGTGCATACAACTGCAATTTCATGTGTTTTATTCTTACGTGAAACGGAGTCTAACTCCATATACATTATTGAATTCTAAAATGTTGTATAATAGAATACACTCATATTTCATATTTTGCTTGGATATTAATTTATGATAGTAAATATGATATCAAAAATTACTAATAATAGGAAATAAACCAGTTTCCATTGGAAATTACTCCCAAATTTTTAAAGTAAAATTCAAATTTCAATGCACTTTCCGACCACAACTCGAGGATTTCCGAACGCTACCGATGATACGTGTGATGTCATATCTCTTGTTTGTTTACTTTTGTCAATATGGCCGGTATTGCATTAGGTTCTGTGTAGTTGTGTGTTTATATTGTATTTTAATCAACTATTAATTGCTTCATCGACGTAAAAATATCATTTATATGTTTGTTTGAGACCATTACGTGTTTGTGTGTGCTTTTTTATTTCTAAAAGTCAACGTAAAGTTGATATTTCCGAGGATATTTTTAAACTTAGAAGAAAATATTTTATTTACTAGTTCAGTGTTCAGTGACGATTCTTTCATATTTTGTGAGTAAAGATATGGCTAGCGAAGGTTTTGTAAAAGCACAAATTGATAACTTGCCCAAAGTAGACTCATTTGTGCTGCTTGAATTTATGAAGTCAAACAGCTGGTTTAATGCAGAGGAAATAAGTGGAGTTAAAGCATTATCGTAAGTACGATTTAAACATGTTTTATTTATATAATATATACCAAACATATTTCGATGTGTGGTCGTAAGTGTTTCGTGTTTTTATGGTTGATTCCTAGACATATAGGTACATAACCTCAAACTATTTAAGAATAAAAATTACCAGCATAGAAGTAGGTACTTACATTTGAATGGTCTTCACAAACAAAAGTATAAGTGTTAAGTGTATTTTTGCTTGCGCCACCAGGTAAAGTAACAAATATTTTGTCTGGAGTTTTAATAGACGTTGATTTACACACTGGAACAATGCAATACTTGGAATACAAAGTTTTTTCTCCGGCTTTATCCATTTTTAAAGCTTTCAGAAACAAATTAGGTCACAAGAACTCAGAGCGTGATACACGAATAAGAACGTAAACAAATGACGTCACGCCATGGGGTAACCATCTTTATGACGTAAAGCGCGTTTTGGCGGACTTTCTCAAATTTTATGATTTTTAATGTTGTTTTAACAGTAAAGTTTATATTTTTTTGAAAAAATAGGCATGCAAGGTGTTAGGAGACCTGATAAAGCGTCAATTCCCATTAATTGCAAAATTTATGCTTGTACCCTATTGTTTCCTTCTAAATAACATAAGGGCTGCTTAAAATGCCAACTAGATAGCTAATATTACATTCTGTAAGAGATAATAATCGTGGAAATCCCTCATTTACAACTGCCTGGTGCTTAGAATGGTGTTTGTATTAATATTTTAAGTGTATAGGGTTCACTGTCATAAGAATATTCATATAACACCCCCGGTATAAGGGCGTAGCAATTGTCTACGTGTTTCGTGCGTGGTTTAACCTGTAATTCCATCTGTCGTGGAATAATCATAAAACATGTAACAAAGAATACACTTCCTGATTGTTGCTTATTGTTTCGTGACTCATGACGTCTGGGACATTCTTTTTTCACTGTCGACTAATGCTTTAAATGCGGGTAAAATGATTTAATTTCAATGGAAACTCGAATGTTATTTTTTCGTTACATTTATTAATATTTCGTCGCGGTGAATACGAGGGGATTTGATATTTTCCCGATATAATAAATTCGTAATTTTGCATTTTAATTGAGTAAAGCCTGTATTACATTTCCGAGTGTATCATTCGCGGGCGAGAGGCCACAATTTATAGCAAATTATGATCGGTTGAATAATGGCTAGCTATAATTTATCATCTCAACGATTCTGAATTAATCGATACGATAACCGATGCTGCTATCTCTTTAACGTATGCGAGGTAGAGAGAGAGAGCGCCGGTGGAAAGTATAATTGAGATAAATTCTTTGATTGGAAAATCTAATCATTGCTACAAATGCTTTTGGTTGGTAATTTCTTGGAATATTTATGGAAAATGAAATTTTTTTGAGTCAAATGAAAGTATTTCATTATACAGTGTGGTATTTTTTGGGTTCTTCATTTCGGAAATATTAAGTCTATACAATAGTTTGTCCCAATAGTTCAGTGTGGCCAAAAAAAATTGGCTTTTTCTGACAAGAATGACAGTTGAGGTCTACCATTCAAAATATAAGATTTTTGTATGTTTTTTATCATTGCGAACATCTTATTTCTTTATTTAAATAATGAATACACCCCCGAAGCGTATATCTTGAAATTTAAAATGACTTTTTAGCTGGATACTCAACATATCGGAACATTCTAGGAACTTTTGGCATGTCATCATTTTAATTATCTGTCACTAGTTATGTCAGATGTCAGTGGAAAAAGTAATTAGAAGAATAGAGATACAACTAACTAGAAATGCTACAAAAATCTAAGTTATCGAAAATGGACGTACACAATAGGGTACAAGCATAAATTTTGCTATTGGTGGGAATTGACGATTTATCAGGTCTCCTAACACCTTGCATGTCTATATTTTCAAAAAAATATAAACTTTACTTTTAAAACGATTTTAAAAATCATAAAATTTGAAAGTCCGCCAAAACGCGTTTTACGTCATAAATATGGCTGCCCCATGGAGTATCGTCATTTGTTTACGTTCTTATTCGTGTATCACGCTCTGAGTTCTTGTGACCTAATTTGTTTCTGAAAGCTTTAAAAATGGATAAAGCTGAAAAAAAATTTTGTAATCCAAGTATTGCATTGTTCCAGTGTGTAAATCAACGTCTATTGAAACTCCAGACAAAATATTTGTTAACTTACCTGGTGGCGCAAGCAAAAATACACTTAAGAGAAGGGCATTACTTTTGTTTGTGAAGACCATTTTAATGTAAGTACCTACTTCTATGCTGGTAATTTTTATTCTTAAATAGTTTGAGGTTATGTACCTATATGTCTAGGAATCAACCATAAAAACATCATTTTCTTACGACCACACATCGAAATATGGTTGGTACATATTATATAAATAAAACATAGTTTAAATCGTACTTACGATAATGCTTTAACTCATCTTATTTCCTCTGCATTAAAGCAGCTGTTTGATTTCATAAATTCAAGCAGCATAAATGAGTCTACTTTGGGCAAGTTATCAGTTTGTGCTTTTACAAAACCTTCGCTAGCCATATTTTTACTCACAAAATATAAAAGAATCGTCACTGAACACTGAACTAGTAAATAAAATATATTCTTCCAAAAGTTTTAAAATATCCTCGGAAATATCGTCCACTTTCCACTTTACGTTGACTTTTAGAAATAAAAAAAAAACACAAACACGTAATAGTCTCAAACAAACATATAAATGATATTTTTACGTCGATGAAGCAATCAATAATTGATTAAAATACAATATAAACACACAACTACACATAACCTTATGCAATACCGGCCGTATTGACATAAGTAAACACACGAGATATGACATCACACGTATCATCGGTAGCGTTCAGAAATCCTCGGGTTGTGTTCGGAAAGTGCATTGAAATTTGAATTTTATTTTAAAATTTGGAAGTAAGTTCCAATGAAAACTGGTTTATTTCATCACGGCCTTGAAAAAGGAATTTTTTAATTAAATAAAGACTTAAACGTAGATTCCTTTGTTGGTTTTTTCTTGTCGCAGGATCGACGAAATCAAGCAATTTCCTAAGAATCTCATTAAAATTTTATGTGAAATTATCCTTTTTACAAAACCTGGCAAAAAAAACCAATTCTTATCTACACTTTACTCGAAATAATTTCAATAATACCCTACAACTTCGTAATATTCCCAACCAGATTGATTTTCAAGGAAAAATTACACTTATTCTATTATTCCATAGGCGTACCTAAATATTTTTCCGAAATTAATTAACCCATAGATGGCGTTGTTGTAAAAATCGATCAGTCTGGTTTCAGTCCGACATTCATACATGCATGAAATAGGAAACTGCATTGTCGAAGGGTCAGAGTGTCGATGTTATTCGACCAGATGAGAGTTTGAACATGTGGGATCAACATAAATAATTCATCCCACCATTGCTTGTGGGTATTAAACGGAGATTTGTATTTACCCCATCATTTAGATATTTAAACAACGATTTAACATTACATTACGAGGTGAAATCGATAACTTTTTCAAAGTATTTTCCACTTTGTGTAATGTAATTTGAATTTTATGTAAATAGAACGAGATTTTCATTTATCTCGGAAGTGCATACCGCACTGGAGCTCGCGAAACAAATCGCGGAATAATGAAGTTGAATTTGCAATTCATACAACAACTTCCATTACATCAAACGGAACTCCGTATAGAACGAAAACTCCGAAAGAAAATTGAATAGCGTATAATACCTCAACTTTTCTTAGATTAAGGATATAATATATGGAGTTTACTTATATTTTTTGGAACACGCTGTATTTTTTCTAATTTTGTTGTCCATTTTCATTAATATACAGGGTATACCAATCTTACGACAAACTTCGGTATATGGGTTATTTTGAGAGATATCAAAAAATGTTATTAACAAAAATAGTAGATGTGCTGAAGTTCCATATTTTGAAATTATATCGAATTATACAGAGTGCTGCATTACTCCGTTTGTAACGGAGTTCAACACATCTACTATTTTTGTTTATAACATTTTTTGATATCTCTTAAAATAACCCATATACCGTAAGTTTGTCGTAAGGTTGGTACACCCTTTAGATAGAACTGTCTCTCATTACTTTAAATAATAAATTGTTAGTTTAGTGTCCTTTTCCTTTGTGACTGCTTAACTGGGACATTTTCAAGAGCAATATCAGCCCTTTTTTCGTCCTTCTCATATCCTTGTCGGCCATTTTAGTTCCTATTCTATATACGTATCACGTCCGGAATATTGTTTGTTGTATTGTATCCCATAGAATCCATATAAATTCTCGAAATGTTGTAAAAGTATTAAAAATAAACGACCTAATTTCTGGAGACAAAAATGTATGAATATTTTTATTCTTCTGTTTTTTATTGTCTAATTTTTCATTTCCATCACCTGGTGGTACGTTTTTTCTGACATAATTAATTTGTAGACGTTTTTTATGCTCTAATTTTACACACGAGTAAATAAACACAAAGGAAAAAAGATAAAATATTCGCTAAAAGCCCATGACCCATCGGCAAAATGATATATATATATAACAAAATGCGGGAAATTCCGGCCGTGTAAAAAAAAACGCGGAGCAGCTGGAAGTAGAAGATATTTGCGGCTTATCTACTCTTCCTTCGAGAAGTTTAACCTTAGAAAAACAAGTTAACTATCCAGTGTTGGGGTTTTTGCTTTTATCTCTTAGAAAATCCGTGTTTAGAATAATGACAGACTATTTTAAAAGATATATTTTCAATTTAAACTGTTAAAAAGTTGAAGAATACATGCAATGAATGTTTTATTGTGGTGGAGTCCTCCATTCCGTGTATCCGGTGTCTTCAATAAAAATCTATTTTATCAAAAAGGTAGTTTCCAACATTGTTACCTAGTTTGTGAATTAATCTGTTGGAACTTTGTAAACATCCACCACAAGTCAACAGAAAGCACACACATGTGACATATGCCTTGAGGAGATCCAAGCAAAGTTAAAGGGAAAACATCTCCCCTCTCGAAAATATACCCAGCGGCTCGACAAAGTTGGTTATGGTTACTTTCTTTTAATTGTTAGAACTAATATTATAGGGTGATCATAAAATTTCAATTTCAATGAACTTGAAGATTTTACACATTGTATATTTATATTTATCCAGAAATATACATTGTATTGCTCGAGTCCAGATTCAGCACTGTGTGATTTTCTTCTGTAATAGCCTACAGGTTTATATTACGAATTTTCATGCAATCCATCAAACTTTTGCTTTATTTCGGTGTATTTCTTGTAATTTAAATATTTTATTAGATCGCAAAGAAGCCACCTGTGGTGCAACTTACAGGATTAATTCAAATTTATGACATTTTTAACCATTCCCTTACAAAAACTCTTTAAATCCACCAACCAAACTAAAATAAACTTTAAAAATTCATTACTTAGGGGCTTTCAACCCCCTTCATTGGTATACGTAGGCAGTGACTACTACACCAGCCCAACAGTAACTATATCGCTTTCGATTTATCACCCAAAATACGTCCTTAAATAAATTGTCCTCAAAGTTATGGTTACAATTCAGTGAATATTAATATTCTGTTAAAATACGGTGTTTCGTTCGATTAGTCACTACCGAGTAAATGGACATTAGCATAGATAATTTAGTTTCGTGCAATTTAGTACTAATCCTCTTTGAACACAATACAGTATGAGGGTGATTTGATATCGTCGGGATACATCAGAATTCATTGGGGTCTAGTAATGCAGAAAGGAAAATAAAATTTTTCAAAGATAAATGAGTTGTTTAAACGCAATGTTATAAGTATTACTACTGGTTTTAGTCTGGGAATTGTTTGATAATTTTTTTAAAAGTATTTTTGAAGTTTTCTTTAAATATGTGGTTATTTGTTACATTTGGCAACGCAGCTAATTTGAAAAGCGTTTACTCCCTTAAGAATAGAAGTTTTTCGCAATATTTCACATTGGTAAAGATAAAAAATAAATAATTTGGTTAGATTTCTGAGTTTTCTACAGAAAAATTTCGTTTAAAAAGTAAATATTTTTTGCTACATTTTTAAAATCTCCGTAAAAATTCCTACATTTGTCAGTTTTTTATTGACTATTTCACTAGAGTAAATTGATAACTGACAAAATTTGAAGGTTTTGAACTGGCAATTTTTTGTCTTGTCGCGGCAATTTTTTAACTTTTAATATATGTAAGATGTAATTTTCTACTGAATAAAGACACTATTGAGTTTCTCCTGTAAAAAGAGTTTTTTATTTTCTATTACAAACATAATTATTAACAAAATCTTACCTGTAAAAAGAGAAACGACATTAAATGTCTATTATTCCAGTCTTTTCTCTAATTACAATTTATATTAATTCTTACAATAAAATTATGACATAATATTTTTCCACTGTCAAACATTCATAAGTATGTCGGTGTCATTTCTATCAACACTCGCCATGATAGAGCGGGTGAATAAAAACAAGGTTGAGGAAATATAAGGTATTTTCTTACATATATCAAATCTATGTGTATAAAATTCTATCACTCTGTGATAAAATTCAATATAAAATCTTTGTTAGTTGTTTCTAAGGAAACTAAGTTGTTTATTTATTTATTTATTTATTTAACTGTCTAAAAATTATTAAAACTGTTTCAAAAATTTAAATAAGTATTATTGACATGAATAATACAAGATTTGGAAATAATTCAATAAATGAAATAGCAAAGTATACCGCGAAATACAATGAAGACAAAAAAGTCTGCGTGGGAACAGTTTAGAATGTTTCTGGCCGCACCTAATTATACGTTAGAAAAGGACACTTCTGAAGAAGTTATAGCAAAAATTCTTGAAGATTATGGTTTCAACATGAAAAAAAGAGATGGAGCTGATTATACTGAAGCTAGAGTGTGAAAACACTTTGGAATACGACTGCTCAAATGGTTCAGGAAAAATATTTTCTAGAATTTAACATCAAAATGTATCCATTTAAAGATATTACCTATAAATTTGCTAGATTGGCCAGGGATACAAAACGTAAAAAGCTTTAGGCTGAACCTGAAACCAGGAAAAGAAGTTCTAACGCGTTTACCAAAGAAGAATTAATGGAAATGGTAGAAAGCTATTCTGAAGATAATCCTGATGGGTTACAAAAAAAGTTTTTTTCATTTATGTTAGTTGGAATTAGCATGGCGTGGAAATGAAGCTGCAAATTGTGATATTAATTACTTTAAAAAAGAATATGATAATAAAGGTAATTTTACTGGCAGGGTAGAATATAATCCAATCTTTTCCAAAACGACACAAGGAGGATCAAAAGCTTTATCTGGCAGTAAGTGGCTGGTAAGAAATAATTGCTAACAACAATTTGTGTCCCGTTCGTTTATTTTTAAAAATTATTGAAAAAAGAGAATCCAATCCTTATCTAACAACAACAAGATTATTTTTAACAGTACATCCAAATTTGGAGAAAGGAATATGGTACAAAAATTCACCATTGGGAATTAATACAATTTCAAAGTGGACGAAAATATCGGCAGAATCAATTGGTATAGACACAAAAAAAAAAAAATAACCAATCATTCACATAGAGCTTCTGCAATATCTGCATTAGCAAAAGAAGGAGTTGGTGAACAAGAAGTAATTTAGCTTACAGTACATTCTTCTGCACATTCTTTGAAACCATATTTACAATTAAACCATTTCCAACTTATAGAGAACCTTCGAGAAAATAAAAATAAAGAAAAGGAATCCTCAGTTTCTAACTTAAATTCATCACAGGTTATGTTGCAAAACAATCCCCAAAATAATGCTACAACGTACAATTATAATAATTGTACTTTTTACATAAATAAGTAATTTTTTTTCATAATGTTATTATTTTTTTTGGCTTTGTATAATTGAAGTTTGCAATAAATAAAACGTTTAAACATATGATTTTTTAGTTTTTCTCTCGTGAAATAGTCATGTCGAATACCACTTTATTAAAAATTTTGTAAGGTAAAATTTTTCTCTTGTATTAAAGTTTGTTGCTTTTAGGTAATTTTGCTCATGAAATTTAATCCAAAATGTCATTCGCAAAATTGACAAGCAACAAACTTTCATGTCAATCGAAAAATTTTCACTCTCGTGGTATTATATATGAAAAAATAGCATTTTTCTAGTTTATTTTGTATTATTTTCTCCATTGCATGACAATTTATGAGACATTTTATATTCTAACGAAAAAATGTATCATAATTCCAAAGAATTGAATATAATCTTTTTCCAAGTAAACCAATTCAACAAAATATATATTCGAGAAACCCACCTTCCGAGAAAAGGTTTATTGATTCTAGTAATTCCTACTTCTCACATCGATACACTTGAACTAAATGAGAGACGCAGTAGGCCGGAATCCCCTTTTTTTAAAACATTTTAATCAAAATTCCTCCATAAGAGAGACAAATTCTAACGAAATAAATCAAATTTCAAACAAAAATGTAAGGTCAAAAATGTATTATAATGTCAGAATAAGAAAAACTCGCATTTTAATAACCTCATTTTGTGGAATTCAACCTAAATGATTGGCCTAAATATAACGTTTCGAATTTTCAACAGAAAACAATTGCCTGTCGACTGACTATTACATTTTCCAATTGTACTGTTCCATACATACGTAAACTGTAGAAAAATATACGGAAAAATGCGAGGTAATCTATTAGGTATCATTTCCTTGTTTCAAGGAAAAATAAGCTGAATTATATATACAGCAGAATGCATGTTTTTATCAATATCCGATCCGGAAAATCTGAAAAATATCCGACATTTATAAGTAGCTTAGATTTATTTTAAATTTTCCTGTTACACATACAGGGGGTTTTGGTTTATACAGTCTGACAAAAACAGTATTTTGTCACAAATTTTCATAGCTTATAGTCTATATAGAAAGAACAAGGAGTAATAAATCATTCATTTAAGTAGATTTCATAGACGTACCAAAATATATTTTAAGAGGGTATACCGTAAGGTACATTTTGTATTGAACGAATGAGTTGCAGCTATGCTAAAGAATATACGATTTAGGTCAGAGGTAACGGAATGTACTAATTTTAATAAAAAAAAGTGATAGAGGTACATAAATTTTAGTTTTCTTAGAAACATTATCGGGAATATTATTTTAAAAGAAAGTAGGTACATTAAATCAGTACTTAGTATTAGTTCTTTGAGTAAAGTTGTATGAAGTTGTATGGTTTTGATAATATTGTAAACAGTTGGAATATATTTAAAACATTTGTTGAATGTTAATTGTGCAAGTACCAAACAATGTCGATAAGCCAAGGACCATCTAAACGACCAAAAACAGGTCCATTATCTTTAAATGAAAAAACTCTGATATTGAATTGTTATATATCATTGAAAAACAAGGATCCAAGTGCAAGTGTTGATGATATTGTGGAATTAACGGCTGCTATGTTGTGTGTTGCTAAATCAACAATTTATAGATTACTAAAAGAAAGCAAGAATGGAACTCTTCAAACCCCTAAAACTCCTTCAGGCCGAAAACCAATTGAGATCGATGAGTCATTAAAACAAAGACTAAGGCGTAAAGTCCATGGATTTTACTTACGAAAGGAAATTCCAACACTTGACAAAATTATGACATCAGTGCAAGAAGATACGGACTATCCAAAATTCTCCAGAATGACATTATGCAAACTTTTGAAAGATGTGGGTTTCAGATATACAAAACATAATAGAAAATCTCTCTTGATAGATAAACCGAAAATAGTTTTTTGGAGAAGAGACTATTTAAGAAGCATTCGACATGCCAGAGAACAAAATTTGAAAATCTTCTACTTAGACGAAACATGGATAAATGCTGGATATACAGTTTCCAAATCTTGGCAAGATAAAAACATTAAAAGCGGAAGGCAGGCATTCGTGGAAGGTAAAAAGACTTATCATTGTCCATGTTGGAAGTTCTGAAGGTTTTGTTGATGGTGGATTATTAACTTTTATTTCAAAACGCACGGGGGACTATCACGAAGATATGAATGAGGATGTCTTCGAGGAATGGTTTGTTCAAATGTTGGATCTGATTCCAAAAGGGGCTGTTATTGTTATGGACAACGCAAGTTACCATTCACGATTACGAGAAGCATTGCCCACAAGTCGTTGGCGTAAAGCAGAGCTATTTTCAAGGCCTTCTATGTTAATTTTTCTTAGGCTATGAAAATTTGTGCCGAAATACTGTTTTTGATACTGAATCTAATAAAAAATATTAAAACAAAATCGGTTGAAAAATGCGGATTTTACGTGGGTGCTTCCAAACAAAAAAAGGATCACACTGTATATTCTGTGTCTAGCAGAGTGTGAAGAATTTCGAAAGGAGAATATATGTCTTTAATAAAACAGACAATATGAAGTGAAAACTGACGAGATACAAGCTATAAAAATAGAAAGAAATAAAGATGGGATACATCTTGAGAGATATTTCCTTAGAGAGTGTGTGTTGAGAAAGGGTTTCATTCTATGGGATTAATAATGAATTTTTTCTACTCGCTATATTGTAAATAATACATTCTTTTTCACACTGTTCTGAAGGGCTTAAGTAACAGTTAAAAAACAGTAATAAAAAAAAGATATTACAACTTTACTTATAGAGTCTTTGTTTATCAATTTCGCTATTTGACACGTTAACCTACTCACAGCAAAATCCAAATAAACGATATTCTGATATGTATATATTTAATTTAAAAAATAGTTCTACTTTCTCCGTATTATCCGATGGACAAGTTAAGAAAAATAAGTACCATCTGCTGGAGCAGCTGTGAAAATATTAAATTGTCGATTATTTCACGCTCATTGAAAGCGGGAGTGTCTAATATGAATAAATTGAAAGTTTGCGTTTAAATTGATCTAGAAATTTAATTATAGATGCGAAATTTACGAATTTATAAGGCAAAATTGTGCATTTCATTACATCTGTATTCCTGTCGTGCCCTTTAACCCACCTCAGGATAATATTGTTATTGTAATTATCATTACATATGTTCATTAATTTATTTATTTAAATTAAACAGCACTCTAATCCTCTTATCTTGCAAGGCGAAATTTTTAGAAGAAATTTCCATTTCATTTTTGTTGGCATCTCGTTTTCTTTTTCCGAATTTTTCCCTTTTATAATTTTTATCATTTAATGAGGTTCTCGTTCCTTTGTACGAACATTAAAGGGAAGTTAATTGAGAAAGATATTTTCGTATCAAAGTAACGTTGAATATTTTTTATAGATATTCATATTTACTTTTATTTAAATGTTATTACAACTCTCTCTCTCTCTCTGGAATTAATTACTTTTTTTTGTATGATACAAAATATTCCAACTCTGCGAGTCTTCCATCTCATATACTGACATTTTTCTGTTTTAAATTTTAAGGTTACAACCTGTAGGCATCTAATTCTAGAGACTATTTTTAGTTCTCATCATCTAAAAATAAATCTGATCCTTTCTATTAATTCAACACTAGAAATATTGAATGCTTCCATAGTAGACTGGTATTTTATGAGTGCTCTGTCAATTTTTTTCGAAAATTTAATTACATTAATTTTATTAAGTGAAATAAAAACTTTTTTTTTGTCAAATTTCTCACCTAATTTAAATTTACCAGCGATCCCTCGTATAAGAACTTTCGATTTTAGGTTAAATAATTTTAGAAACATTGACCTTTTCCTTCTTGCCATGCTTCAATTAAAAAACATCACCCCTTCTAGCCTATGAATATTCATCACCTTGTGCCTTTCTCTCTAACAACGATTCAAATTCATCGAGCGTCCTTTGTGATAACTTAACAAGATAAAGCTAGCAACTCTTTCTTTTCTCTGGAAAAAGCGCCGTCATTGACAAATCTTCTGTGCCCGAGTTCCTTTTTATTTTACGTTAAAAGGGGCAAACTGGTATCTGGTGCACTTTGTGAGTTCGCGGGAATTTTTTATCCTATTTTTCTTTGTCTACTTTTCTTCTCAATGGTGCGGCTATATTGCTGAATGTTCGCGTGTCAATTGAAATTGAATAAATTCTATTTTTCACCACTATTTAAACGACTCGCTATTAAACCATGTATGTATAAATTTTGGGGTGACATTCCACAAAATCTGCAATTTTCTTCCTCCACTATTTTGGCTTGTTTATATATATCAGAAATGTTACATAATGTTCGAAGCTCATTTGAGGCTCGATTGTATCATTGTCGAGAGCCTTTTATAAAATAGATTTTACCTTGTTTATTTTTTTATTCAAGCTATCGTATCTATACAGACGACAGAAAAAAAAGGGAAGCGCTGGAATCGGGGTATTCAGCCCAATTAACCGGAAATTTTGTTTCCCTAATGAAATTAGTGTCTCTGTCGATACTTGTAAAGAAAAAAAAACCTAACGGTCCTAAAGTTAGCAATTTTTCACTCTAGAGTTTCTACTATCAAATTTTTTGTTTCCAGAAAAGTTCATTCACTCTTAACGTATTAAAAACAAGTGTTCGTCATCTCTAAACAAAACCAATTGAGAACAGTTAACTCTGCTTCGACGAAAAGGTATTTTTAAACCAATTCAATGACGAGACTATCATCACTAAAGTGGACTATTAACACTTCCATTCATTAATAAATATACAGATGGTCTCAAAAATGTCTGTATCTTCTTACAGGTTTTTTTTTTCTTTGGTTTGTTTCAGCCGATCGACTGAACGAGTACATCCGACATTATGAAACCCTTGACTACGATACAGAACCAATTCATCGGGCACACACGAGAGCGAAACGTTCCCTTATTTCAAACGATTACGTCCATGTGGAGTTCAAGTCTCAGGGTCACGACTTTCGAATACGGCTGAAGCGGGACCTCCAAGTCTTTAACGATAGACTGGAGGTGCTCGGTCCCCAAGGAGAGCCTTTAGATGTCGATACGTCACACGTTTATCACGGACATATTTTAGGTGAGTTTTTTTGAAATTTATTTGCGAAATTTTCCATCTAACAAAAATATACGATGAAAATTTTAAATATTGACATTTTTTTAAAAATTTCATTTTTCCTGACCTGTATTAGTATGGGTAGCTAGATTAAATAGTTCATCTTAAATAGGAATTCATAAAATTTGTCTTTGAAATGTTCACTAAGCTCCAGGACTATAAATGTTACCCCGAACCTTCTTTAAATTTTCACTAAGTTCCAGGACTATAAACTTTACCTCGATCGTTCGCTTTGTCCAGAATTAGAGTGACGTTTAGCGAGGCATTTCCCTTGAAAGGGTTACTGTACCAATAACTGCAGAAATATAGTAATTCGTATCAACGTGAAACCATCTCAATTAACATTATCTGTGAGAATAACAGCCGTAAGTCGACCGCCGCTTTGTTGAAATTACAAAAGGTTTAGACGTTAGGTACGGGTAGAGAGCTGTTTAAGGAAAATCAGATAGAAAATGTATTACATGTGGGAAATGGTTTCGATTTTAGAAGAAGAAAAGAAAAGTTTAATATACATAATATGGACATAAACCATACTCCTGTCTAAATTGTAAACAACAAAATATCAAAACAAAAAGACTGTAAATGTATTATTTGAATCCCCTCGTATGAAATTTGTGATAATTTTAATTTCGCAGGTGATCCGAATAGCGTGGCTTTCGGCTCTATCATCGACGGGGTGTTCGAGGGAAAAATAATATCACCAAAGAAAGGTTCATTTTACGTAGAAAAAGCTCATCACTATTTCCCCCATTCCACACATCCGAACAAAACATTCCACAGTGTCATATACCACGAAGATCAGGTCGAAGATCCATACGCTCAAATTAGAGAAGGTAATGTATTAGAAATACCAGACAACTTTCACTAAAAATACACAAAAACACTCAAATATACACAAAATCACTCGAAAATGTACCAAATCATTCAAAAAACACAGTCACTTGAAAATTTTAAAGTCAGACAATGCGAAATTAAAAAAAACACAATTGTACGCAATAACATACAGAAACATATAACCACTTTCAAATACTCTCAATGCTACTTACAAAAATACATTCAAAAACACAAAAAATCACTCAAAAATCTTGTAATTAAACAATATTTGCTAAAAAAACACAGACATTACATGTAACAATGCACAGAAACACTCAACAACTTTAAAAATCTATAAAATACACAAAATCACTTGAAATTCTTGCATTTAAACAACATTTAATGAAAAACAGACAATTATATGTAACAATACACAGAAACACTTTCAAAATCTCTAAATTTCATTGAAAACACACACAAGAACTCTCAAAAATACACAAATTCACTCTAAAATACATAAAATCGCCCAAAAATTCACAAAATCAGTCAAAAATCTTGCAATTAAACAAAAATTTGATAAAAAACACAGACAATTACACATAAAAATGCACAGAAACACTTAACTACTTTCAAAACCTTTAAATTTTACTGAAAAACACACAAAAACACTCGAAAATACACAAATTCACTCTAAAATACACAAAATCATTAAAAAATCTTCCAATTAAATAATATTTGATAAAAAACACACACAATTACACGAAACAATGCACAGACACAGTTAAAAACTTTCAAAATCTCTAAATTTGACTGAAACACGCAAGAACTTTCGAAAAAACACGAATTCACTTTAAAATACACAAAATCACTTATAAATTTTGCAATTAAACAGTATTTGAAAAAAAAAAACAGACAATTACATGTAACAATACACAGAAACACTTTCAAAATCTCTAAATTTCTCTGAAAAACACAATTCTCGAAAATACACAAAATCACTCGGACATTTTGCAGTTTAACAATATTTGATAAAAAAACACAGATAATTAGACTTAACAATGCACAGAAACATCCAACAACTTTCAAAATCTCTACATTTTACTGAAAAACACATAAGAATTTTCGAAATTACACAATTTCACTATAAAATACACAAAATCACTCAAAATTTTTGCAATTAAACAATATTTGAAAAAAAAGCACATCAATTACATGTAACAATGTACAAAAACACTTAACAACTTTCAAAATCTCTAAATTTTACTGAAAAACACAAAAAACTCTCGAAAAAACACAAATTCACACTAAAATACACAAAATCACTCAGAAATCTTGTAATTAAACAATATTTGATTAAAAAAACACAGACAATAACACGTAACAATGCACAGAAATACTCAACAACTTTAAAAATTTATAAAATTGACTGAAAAACACATACTCTGGAAAATACACAAATTCACTATAAAAAACACAAAATCACCCAAAAATACACAAAATCATCCAACATATACAAAATCACCCAAAAATATACAAAAATGTACAACTTTATCATAATGTATCTCGAAAATTACCAGGCCATTCCAGCGGTTGCGGCATCAACGACGACGTCATCCAATGGATGAACAAAATCCAATACTCCGAAGAAGAAAAAGATACCTCACCGTCACCTCCAAAATACCAAAAACCGAACAAACACAAAAAGTACGAAAACAAAGAGAAATCAAAACCGAATTTCGAAGACGTAGTAAATAAATATTCGAAAGAAGCGAACGAACAAAGCAACAGCCGACATAGAAGAGCTACCAGACGAGATGACAACAGAAACACTTGCTCATTGTACATACAAACAGATCCTCTTATTTGGAGACATATCAGAGAAGGTTTTCCAGAGGTTTGTATAAAATTAAAACTGTAACGGGTTAATATATTTATTAACAAAAAAAACATATAACAAATT
>CAJUYG010000089.1:345991-359534 GCA_910591675.1 Galerucella calmariensis | reverse complement strand
AAGACCTGGTTCACCTTGCGATAACTTCCAGGTTCAGTAAAATACTCTTTTTTGATTGGTTTGCCACCTGGGGGTATCAGTTTGCGCCCTAGTTCACCTTGCGATAACTTCCAGGTTAATAAATACTCTTTTTTGATTGGTTTTCCACCTGGAGGTAGTTTAGGACCTGGTTCACCTTGCGATAACTTCCAGGTTTAGTGAATACTCTTTTTTATTGGTTTGCCACCTGGAGGTATCAGTTTAACGCCAGGTTAACCTTGCGATAACTTCCAGGTAAGTAAAATACTCTTTTTTGATTGGTTTGCCACCTGGAGGTAGTTTAACACCAGGTTCACCTTACGATAACTTCCAAGTTAATAAATACTCTTTTTTATTGGTTTCCCACCTGGAGGTAGTTTAAGACCTGGTTCACCTTGCGATAACTTCCAGGTTCAATAAAATACTCTTTTTTATTGGTTTGCCATCTGGGGGTAACAGTTTATGACCAGGATCACCTTGCGATAACTTCCAGGTTTAGTAAAATACTCTTTTTCATTGTTTTTCGCTTAAATATTTATTCATTTTCAGGGTTATTGTGACGTTTTTTTGAAATGCCGTGCCGTAGACGCCGACGGACCTTTGGTGCGTCTAATGAATCTTCTCTTGAACAAAGAGACTTTAATAAACGTAGCTCAATGGATCACCGAATACTGGTGGGCCGTTCTATTGATGGGAATCGGTTTTATCATTTTCATGGGATTGTTTATCAAATGTTGTGCCGTACATACACCTTCGTCGAATCCGAAGTTGAAAAAAGCGCAACGCATCACGGATACGTTACGGAGACCCATGAATACTCTACGTAGAATGGTAAGGTTATTTTTTTGTTGTAACATTCTCATTTTTAATGTTTTTATTTCAATTTCCAGAGATACAATCACGGCGGTCCTCATAACGCACCCGGAGCTAATCCTCCACCAAGTAGAAGTCGTAGAGAACCTTCTAGTCGACCTTCAGCTAGTCAAGGACCTAGACCGGGATACGGGGAAGGTAGAGGTCATTACCATGCTCCAAAAGGTGAATAAATAATATTATTTCCTCTTCCAACTGTTGTTTCAACTCTTTATTAACAGCTATGGTGTCGAGTATATTTTATGAGAAGCAAAAATTCTTATTTATTTTTGTTTGGAATAAAATACGGCTCGACCAACTTTTAACTCCACTAACACACTTGAAAATTAATTTTTGTATCTTTATAATACAATAGCGTATTCCCCACTAGCGACAGCGCCGCCAGTTCAGAACTACGGCCGTCAAAATCGTCCGGAATTGTACGCAGACGCATACGAGATGAGAAACAAAGTCTGACAGGATGAGAGTGAGGGTGGGGGTGAACAACAACAAGGTTCGCCGCCGCCTGATTATCCCGGTACGCCAATAGCTGACGTTTCTTCTTCGTTTCTGCTCGTTCATCACGTGGAAAGAAGAAGGGATGATAAAGCGGACGGTGGTGAAGCTGGGTCGACTGTGTAGGTGTCTCGGTTAGCGGAAATGATTTTTTTGTTTGGGGGTTGGTTTAGGTGGTTTTGTTGGTTTTGTATTTTAATATTTTTGAGGTTATGTTGTGTAGATGATCCTGTTTTTTAAAATATTTTTGTGGGGGTTTGATCTACATGACAATTTTGTTTTTTAAATACAAGGTTTGTCAAAATTATCGAAACCGACTATTATCCAACGATGAAATTGTTTACGCGACCGTAGAAAAAAAAAATCTTATTCGGCCAACGTGCTCTGTGATCAAAAAATTTAAAGAAAAAGTTGCGCGGGAACTTTTTTGTTCGCCGGAAAAAGTGCGCGTGGAAACTTTGGAAAATTTGAATATATTAAAAATATCTCTGAATACAAATGAAAAAAAAAACGGGTGCATTTATATATATTGATAGTCACCGTTAATTTTTAAGGTTGATTAATTTTTAATATGTTTTCGAGATTTTAATAGAGATTTTTTTAAATTATACATTTATTAGCTTCCTTCGATTGAAAGGCTGATATTTTTTATTTCAGGCAGCTAGAAATTATATAAAAATGAAAAAAAAGTTGAGTAGTTTTCAATTTTTCACATTGAAGACAACAAAAACTATGAAATTCATGGGTTTTGTTAAGAAACTTCTACTTAGGACATCCCTTTTTATTAACACATTCACTGCCAGTGACGATTGACCGTGCGCCACCTATTTACAATCACTGTGCGCTAGTCAACGCCTCTCAGGCGGTCAACGTCATATTTTTGTTTGTTTATTAGGTTATGAAACTATTTTTGTTGTAAATACATTAAAAAAGTAATAAATAAACATGGTTTAGTGAGAATCAATATTTTAAAAAACAAATATACATAAAATCCTCTAAGCCGACAGGTTATGCCCTGATTCTTTAACAATACAAACTTGACCGGATATACCTCTACCGTTAGAACTATACAAGAACGCCTCTCCGGCGGTCTCGGCGTTTTTATCGAAATCGAACGCCCCTAGGGCGGTGCTGGCATTGAATGTGTTAAATAGACATAGAAATAGGACAACCTTGAAACTATATAGGGCAAAAGTCAACGTAACGTCACGCCCTGATGAATCTGATGATAAACAAGCGTTTTTTGTACAACACGTGGCTCTTACCTTAGTTCGAGTTAGTTTAATTTTGATTTGGTGCTTTCTTCAACAAAATTTTATTCGCTCAGGTATTTTAAAAACAATATCTGCCTGTTTATGATAAAAATGATCATTTAATAACAAATAACAAATCAATAGGAATAATTGTTTATCCACAGGGCAACTGTCATTAGTGTCAGTGGGTGGAAATGTCCTATACTATTATTACTATTAAGTCCAATTTCCACGGTGCGAGTTGACGCTGCAACTCGAAAAAGTCGCATGCAACTTGGCGTTTTTTTTTTCGTTGGGCGCGTCAGTCGTATGAATTGGACCGACTTGGTAACTTTTCTGGTGGATTTTGTCGCACCAACCCAAAATTTTTCTATTGGCTGCTCCGCTCTGACATTGCTGTCACTGTCAATCGAGTAAGCAACACGTTACGTTTCCCATATCATATGCCTGGATAAGTCGCAGCAACAAACTATCGATTTGTGCTGATTGTACTTTTTCTCGCAGCGATTTGTCACAGCAACAAGTCGCTGCGGTTTAACGCAACGTGGAAAATGAACTTTAGGTTCCTGGACACTTTACATCAATGTAATTTTTCTAGAGTTTTCTCCAAGCCAAGAAAGGAGTGTTGAATTTATTAAAAAAATGTCTAGAGAATTTGTATTACGAGGGATGTAAGTGTAAGAGCTTAGAGGATTTTATGTATATTTGTTTTTTAAAATATTAATTCTTACTAAACCATGTTTATTTTTTATTTTTTCAATGTATTTACAGCAAAAATAGTTTCATAACCTAATAAACAATCGAAAATATGACGTTGACCGCCTGAGAGGCGTTGATCGGCGCACAGTGATTGTAAATAGGTGGCGCACGGTCAATCGACACTATGTGCCCCTGGTAGTGAATGTGTTAATAAAAAGGGATGTCCTAAGTAGAAGTTTAATGCAATTTTCATAGTTTTTGTTGTCTTCAATGTGAAAAATTGAAAACTATTCGACTTTTTGCCAAAAATTCTCGTTGACTGAAATACAATCTCTTCTTTGGTAAGATAGTTATATATATATATAAATTTTTTTGTATCCGTGAACGAATTTGGCAGATTTATTGAACGTTTAGCAAAATTCGTTTGTGATTTTAATTGGAAAATTTTAATTCTTTCATTGTTGCATTTAAACTGAACTTAGTCCAAAAATTATACAGTTTTCTTTGTCAGATTTTTAATACTTTTAATTTTTTGTGCAATAAAAGATAATTGGGAAAAATTGTACGGTTCTCTTACCTCATGAACCAACTATTTTAATATTTTTTGTGGTTTTTAGCAACTTTTATATCTGTATTAACATTATTTGGATAAAGGTTCAGTTCTTAGACCAATTTTGTAAAATGCTACATTGTTTCGTTTCTTATTGATATTTATAAAAGATGTTTGTACGTTATTCGATTTTAACTTATCTAGTAAAACTACTTTTTCCAAATATTAATGTAATTCCCGATACTTTTAACCTCCGTTAAACCCTCCAAAAGGTTTTTAGTATTAAAAAATTATATTGATTCCATTTTTTTTTCTAAAAAACAACGTACACAAGTAAATAAGCTATGGGTGTTCTGCCTATTGGCGGAGGCACTAACATGGGAATCTCCATAAGAACATCGCCGAAAAAGCCAAGGTCTGAAAACGTCAAAATTGACTCTAAAAATGGTGACCTCCGTCAGACTAAAAATGGCAACATGACGTTTGACGTAACGTTTAACATTTAACGTGACGTGAAGGACAATGTGACGTTTGACGTGGCGTTTGACATCACGATTCACCTCCGCCACTTTTAGAGTCAATTTTGACGTTTTTAAACCTTGGCTTTTTCGGAGATGTTCTTATGGAGATTCCCATGTTAGCGCCCCCGCCAATAGGCAGAACACCCATAGCTTATCTACTTACAGAATAAAAATAATACTTCGAGCCAAAAATGTACGATTACGAGGGTATTACGATACATAATTTCAATTTAAAATGAATTGTTTTTATTCTGTACACGGTGTTTTGGTGAAATATGTTTGGCATAAAATATTTATGATGTTAGGTAATATTTAGAGATTTTTTGGACTCGAAAAAAAAACGTTTTTAATTGTAAAAGTGTATTTAGTTCAAAATTTCAAATTAAATTGAATAATTATTTGTCCGAAAAATTGCTATTTTTATATTAACCAAATTTTGACATTGTCTTTTTGTACCGTTGTTGAATTTTTTCTGGAGATGTGATAAAATTAATTTTGATTGTTTCAGAATAATTGTATCTCAATTAACGAAACGGTATATTGTCTGTGAAGACATACAGAGACAAACAAAATAATAATTGTGATTATCGTCAAAAACGTTCTATCTTCTGACAAAATTGTAATTTCTCTTCGGTCTCCACCGGCAGTTATCGTTTCTTAAAAAACTGGAAAGATAATCTATATTTGATGCTAACCTCTGTATTGATAAATATTGTAAAAATTAATATATGTACATACTCGAATAAAATAGCTGTTTTCATACGAAAAATCCGTTTTCTTTTCACATCATAAAGGTGATTTTCTCACTTATACATCCACACATATTTTCCAACTTCACAGTCACACTTTTGTATTCTTAAGCCCAGCACACACTGGAAGCTGGAAGCCGTTTTGATGCCGGGAGCAATGCAGTCTATTGGCTTATTGTACTCTACTCCCACATTTAGTCCACCCATCCAGTTATCCCCGTACCTTCGAGTAGACTATATAGGTCCATTGGATGTGTGCCATATACTTCAGGTGGCACATTGGCTTCTCCGAAGATTGTTTGTCTCCTCGAGTCCATTGCCTCACAGTCAGATAAGATATGGGTTACGGTCTCGGTCTCCATGCCACAAAGTCTGCAGCTGAGGTCCCCGTTATATAACCCTATTTTATGCAGGTGATCTTTTAATGGGGTATGATCTGTTAGTTCTTTGTTAGTTCTTCGGCCCGTTTTACACATGTGTCACCTATGAAGGTGTTACTGTGTACCTGCTTTGGAGTGTTCCTCCACTGAAGTCTATGTTGGCTTTGGACCACAAAAAAGGTAGTCTTCTTTGTGATCCCAAGAGCTGGTTCGAGTCCAACATATGCTGTTGCTGGACCTCATCTCGCGAGTTCATCAGCTTGTTCATTTCCAGAAATACCGTTATGTCCCGGCACCCACACTAATCTTAATTTAATGTGGTCTGCTAGTGCATTTAGTTATTTCTGGCATTCTTATACCAGTCTGTATTTTACCTTGCGGCTGTTTAAAAGCTGCAAGGGCTGCCTGGCTGTCAGTTAGTATGTTCTAGAATAGCATAAATCTCTGCCTGAAATACAGAGGTATGTTCTCCTAGTGAGAAAGAGCTTCTTGTGTTTTTCATTTCGATATACACCCCTCTGCGCGTCTTTACTCACACACATAAAATTTGGCCTACACATCTGTGCAGGCAAAAATTATTTAATTTCTATTCTTCCCTGGTAGCTACGATTCATACAAAAGGTTACATTTCTTCAAGAAGAATTCCCAGAAGTGAAATGTGAAGCATGGAATTCCCGATACCCAAAATAGCTTACTCATGGTTCAATAACACAATATCTAAAAGCAATTATGATAAGGCAATGATTTCCGATAACTGGTTCAACAATGCATGTATCATGTATTACGGAAGCCAAAATATTATCATTGTTTGCTGATAGCCAATGCCAGAACTTGTCTTGACACTAGAATTATTATTAATATTAATAATATTATTATTATTAATTGAAAAAAATACCAAGTATGTGCTATCGTTTTATTCCAAATAAAATAACGCGCAATTTTCAATGACAATATACAGGGAAAGCCATTTGAAAATAAAAAGTCAGGGGTAGCTACCACAGGACTGTTAAACGTAAAAAAAACATCTTTATATAAGTCATTAGGAAGGTACTTTAATGCCATTCAATGCAGTTTTTTTTTATTTATTAATTATCTTGTCAAATAAGCGAGATATTGCCTGTATATCATAACATGGGACACCCGGTATAGTCAACTTTTATGTAGATTGTGTAGATCCTATACAGTTCAATATTTGAGGTTATGTTATACACACATACTTTCATTACTCCCCGTATAAAAGAAGAATGTTGCAATTAGGGCGATTTTCCTTCGCCCCAGACAGTTAGTGTTTTGTTTTTCAAAGAAAAGCTGAATTATGTCCCAGTCTGTGCAAGTCGTTGAAGGAGTGAGTGGTTAATTGTGGTTGTGATTGGATTATTACAATGTTTTATATTTAAAGTAAGTAGATTTAATTTATTTATATCGTTTAACCGGTAAAATATTCATTTTCAATTATCTCCACATATTGAGAAATTTTTTTCTATTCAATTAAAGGTTATGTACTAAATACTGCATGAATATTACTTATAATATATCTGTAGTACTTTCAGCATGTTAAATAATATCATCAAATCGCTTTAAACATAATAATTTTTATTTACAATAGAAATAGGTATAGATGTAAAATTTAACCGCCAAAACTTTAAAATGGTTCCCCTCACCTCAACACGTCCTATCTGGGAACTTATGTTTTATAATAATTATGTTATAATATAAAAGTGGTGAAAATTGAGATAAAAAAAGATTTGTTTATTCCTCCAAATTATTTAAACCTAATTAAAATAATACGTACAAAAATGTACATCGTCATGAACATGATATTTTTGGGAAGTTGGGCAGACATTTTGGATTTAAAATAAAACAAACATAATTCTATTGTTATAAAATGTATATATCAATATGTACCAATTAAATTAACAAATAAAATTACAAAATATAACTATAAGAATAATAATTGCATTTTGAATACATAGGTACACAGAGTGCTTTAAAAAAGATGGTCCTGTCGCTAAAAAATAAGTAGCAACGGGACCGACGTTTTTTAAACATTCTATATAAATAAGAATATTGTTATTCAAAATTAATACTATTGATGTATTTAATTATATGCAAGATTTTCAACTTAGTTTCCTTCTTGAACTGGGCAAGTATAATAGTACGAACCATCTGATTGGTCAAACTTACGTCACAATGTCAGATTTACGTCTGCGTACTGTCTGTTTCATAAATTGTCAAATTTATATAAATAAATCCACCGTAAATAAATTTTACAAATTTAATATACTTATATTCAGCTACAGTTTTATACAATATTAAAATATAAATTTATATTTCTAAAATAACATAAATAAAGGAAAAATAGGTTTGCAAGTGCTAGTAATTTAATATAAAGACGTCTACCAGTGATGAGGTTAGGTTAAATATTCAACTAGGTATAAAAAAATTATTATTATTACAAATGGAATTTTCGACTTATATATTCAGCCTTATTTTAACGATCTTCTACCCTATATAATATATAAAAAAAATTACATATTCTGCTCCAACTTATAAACATCATGATAGGCATTACGAATAAGAGCATAAGGAAAACAAGACTCCAACAAATCCATCGTAAGAAAAGGTGATTCTTGTACAATTTGATCCAACAACAAATAAACGGATTCTCGATTCCGTATAGCTTCTTTATCAGCTTCTTGACCCAATCTTAACAAACTAGACGAAGCTAATGCCAAAAATTCCTTCATACGATCCTCCATATCTCCCTGTCCACAAGTAGTAAACAGAGCTCCAAAAATATGGTTCACCGCCAATGCCATACAATGTATATTATTCGTATGTCCCTCCAAGGAAGCTCTGTAGAAAGATTGATCGGATTTTGCAAGTTTAGGAATAGAAACTGCCACAAAAACCATTAAAAGACAGACAAGTAAGTGTTCGTTATCGCTTTCACCTTCTTGTTTTTGAAGTTTCAAAGCTGCTATTAAAGTAGGATCAACTTTACAAGGCAAACCAGCAGCTGAAGTCATTTCACTTACAATTTTCATAGGATCCCCGCTTGGTAGATGATGTCTAAAGTCCAATATAGAGCTCACTAAGAAAGGTATGCGTAGTTCTAATACATCAGTTAAACAAGATTGAGCTAGTTGTCTAAAACTTAATATAACACCCACGATTGTCATTCTTTGAAGAACGTTATCAACGTTTGTTAATTTTTTAAATTGGTCCTTCATTACTTCCGGTTTATCGAAATTCGTACGTAAAGAAAGTAGAACGTCTTTATTCATCTCAGCTAGTTTTTTAAGCTCAACTACTTGACTAGCTATGTGCCACATTAAAGTTTCACTTAACTGCTTCATCCCGTAGGGTCCTATTAACTCAGCCAACGCTCTTAACTCATTAACATCGGAATATTCTTCTGGATTAAACGGTATGGAACCTTCTACGGTTAAACTTACAAAAGAACGTTGATTCATTGAAAATATTATATTGCCAGCACTGACTTTTCTCAACAACACTTCCGAATACCACTGTGTGTAGATGGAAGCTATGGTTTTTTCACCGTGGCTATCCATTGGTTGGGTTTGTTGTAAAAGACAATTATTAAACACTCTAGTTATATCTATGTGAACGTAGTTTTCAACAGTTTGTAAAACGTTCATGTAAGATCTGACGGATACTAGCAATTCGGAAGGTTTGGCGATTTCGTTTGTATCTGAATTGTACATCACCATCCCGACCAGTGCTTTTGCGAATCTGTTTTCTAAATGTTGATGTAGATATTCCCTAGGAGCGAAGGTATATTCCCAAACGTTAATATTTGAAAAATAATTAATAGCGTAACATAATTCAGTTAGAGCCATGTGTAGCTTATCCATGGTGGTTAAATTTTCTCTTGTTTTCCGGTAGCTTTCCTTACCGGGTTTTTCGAATTCGATTGTGTTTTTTTTATTTTTCTCTTTCTTTTTTCTATTAATTTGTTGTGATATTAGATGAGCGCAGTTTTTCGGCAATAATTTATCGCTCATCTTACATTGAGCGTCGCATATTGCTGTTATTATATTTTTAGCTTCTTTAGCCATTTCATCTAAAAACATGTTTACCACCGAAAGACTTCTTTCTCTAATGTGGTGTCTTTCTTCGGGACACAGTTCGTGTGTGCAATGTTGGAAATGACTACATATTGAAGGAAACGCTACTATATATCTATTTTGCGCTGGAAATTCCAAACACATGTGAAATTGATCTTCAAATATTCTATTATAAAAACAAAATATTGATAAATCAGAAGTTTCTCTTAACATTTCATCTAAATTATCAACCATTTTAGTGTGAAATTGTATAGAATCAATAAGTTGTGCTAGACTTTTATTATCTAGTAATTTCATAGGGGATTTTGATGTGGAAGTGTATGCTTGTAATCGAAACCAATCCAAACGGAAAGCAAAGAAATTAAACGTTTCATTTTCTTCAACTTGTTTCACTGATACACTAGAAATTGTATTACATAATGAAGATAAAATTATACCTTCATCTTCTGGACAATTTTGTAATTTCTGCATAATATCTTTCAAAGTTAAAGCATCCCAATGTGAAAGATATTGAACATAGTATCTCTGCATTACTTGACTGTACTTTCTCACCAACACCCTCAAATCTTCCATGTGGAATAATAATTCAGGTAAATGCCTGTCAACCAAATCTTCTGTCGACTTTCCTTTTGTCTTATGTGTCGGTGGATTATCATTATGTCTTAATAACCAAAGTACTTCATCTCTACCGTAACACAAACCCATGAATATCATAAGAGCTTTAGGTCCTAACAAACCAGGTTGATCCATGAAAATTAATCCTAATTCCTTAAGAGCTGTCCTCAAAAACTTCCTTCTTTCTCTGTGGTTATACCCTGCTTTTTGTACTGCATGAGTATAAGCATCTTTAACTTCAGATATTCTCTTACCATACCCTTTTAATGTATCGAAGAACGCAAGAACGTATTGGTGAATGTAAACAACTTCATCACGGAATAACGGGATGACCCAAGATGATTCCAAAGCATTTAAAAACAGTTTATTACAATGATCTTGCTGTAGCAAGTTGTGCATTAAAAGAAGACTGAATATTATCCATTTTTCCATAGTATCCAAAGATAAGAACTCACAAGACATTCGTTCTGAAAGCACAGGTTTTAATAACATAGAAGGGTTCCCTACTAAAGTTAACTTTTGTTCAGAACGCCATTTATCGGCAGAAACATTTCTAGGTGCATAGATGGGAATTAAAGATTGAATGGCCTGTGCTAAAAGTTTAGAATGTGGTACAAATTCTTCACACAATTTTTTAAACGGAACATCATATTCGGTGATCATATTTCCTAATCTAGGAAAACTTTGATCTGGTGATCCATGTACAATTTCATAAGCAGCATTAAACAGACCCAAAACAGCCTTACGGTCTTCAACTCTTGATAAGAGAACCATAAGAGACACGTAAGTTGTTACAAGATCTAAATAATGTTTTGTGAATTCAAAATTAACAGATATATCTAAGTCTACCTGAAAAGCATCCATGCTGGTTAAAAGGTCACAAACGTGGTCTTTAAAATCTAGCAAATCCACAAAGGTGTAGTAATATAAAGATAGAGACTTGATAATTTCATTCTTCAAGTTTTGGATTGGTGTAAGACTTTTAACATCTACGTTAGGAAATCTTCTTACAATACTTTTGATGGAAGACTCCAAGTTCTTGTCTGAAAGAAATCCTGGTTTCGATTTTGCATCTCCACAAGCCTTTTT
Source organism: Galerucella calmariensis (assembly GCA_910591675.1). Classification (NCBI taxonomy): domain Eukaryota; kingdom Metazoa; phylum Arthropoda; class Insecta; order Coleoptera; family Chrysomelidae; genus Galerucella; species Galerucella calmariensis. The sequence continues at coordinate 348,201 of CAJUYG010000089.1, read as the reverse complement.
TATATTGTATATTCTTGTTAACATTCCAACTCCTCGATCATTTAATATTATCAACTTTTCTGCGAGCTTCCGCTCCGACTGATTCGGTTGGCGAGACATCTTAGACTAAAAATAGTTTCATTTATAAACATAATAGGTAATACAGTATTTTATTACCTTTATTATTTTGTTAATTTATGTTAAATACATTTCCTGCAGATATTTTCTTTATTTACATTACAAAACGAAATGTCAAGTCAAAAGCAGGGAGGTGCCATATATGTCATTGTCAGTCGTTGTTTTCTATTCGGTTGGTCATATGTTTTCTGTCAGCTACCTTCAGATCAGTCAATAATATAATGACAGCAAAGTTAACCTTACTCTTATTAAAACTTTGAATGGTTATTAAAATATTTAAAAGTATGATTAATAAGAAAAAGTTCAATCAAAAATAATTTTAAAATGTCACTAAAACTTTCTTTAAATAATCTGTCTACAGAGTTACTCATTAAAATATTTTCCTACCTAGAAATTAAAGATTTGTGCAATTTAAGTATATCTTGCAAGCGATTTAAAGAAGTTATATCATCATGGGATAGAGTTATTATTAATCTCACACCCATTCCACTAGCTACAAATCAATTGAACGAAGTATTCCTTTCAAAGTAAGAATGTACATTTTATGTCTATATGTTTTACCCAATGCATTTTAGATGTTTTAAACATCTAAAGAATATGGATAAATTTAGAATAGGGAAGAATTGGAGAGTTGCAAAATATACTGAGCAAACCTTATTATATACTAGAAGGAAATATATTCCATATCTTCAAATATCAGATAAATTTCTTTGGTTGAGTCGTGGAGATGAAATAAAATGTTACGAGAGAACTGAAACTGGTGTAAATACTGAAAAAGCACTTTACACTTTAAGAGGCAGAAGCAATACTGATGTTGTGAATTTTCAACTAAAAAATAATGTATTGGTGAGCGGATTCAGGTAATTTCAACATCTATGTGTATATGTTATATTAATTAATTTAAATTTTAGAGATGGTACTTTAAAAATCCATAACATCAGAAACTCTACCTTTAACCACGAGCTTCCACTCTGGCATAATTCTGATGTAAATTCTGTAGATATAGGTAAACAGGGTTGTACTATAGTTTCTGCTGCTAGAGATGGTACCATTAAAATAGTTAGTTTAATTGATGATTGTATTGTTTATGATACATTAAAAAAAATTCACATCCCAGATATTATATGGAAAGTTAGTTTATCAGAAGACAATAAATTAGCAGTCGGTACTTCAGGAAATGTCCATAACTCTGGTTCTCTATTTATTTATGATGTAACAAGGTAAATACCAAATATTGTAACTTGAAACAACTATTTACTAACAATTTGATATAGGGGATCGGAGCGTATTGAATTATCTCATCCAAACAGAGTAATCGGGGAAGGAATACTGGATATTCGATGGGATGGTCCACAAATGTTGTGGTCTTGTGGTTATGATTCTGTTTTAAGAAGATGGGACCTTAGAACAGGAAAAAGTGAACAAAACTTCATGGATCCTTGTGGATCTGTGCTATATTGCTTAGATTACGATCATTTCAATACAGTTATGACTGGGGCAAACATGAATGGTAGAATCATGTTATGGGATGTACGACAAGCATCTGCCGCACAGGTAAGAAAATTTCCTTTATCTGATTGTTCTTTGGGCAGTTCTTTTTCACTTCTCTTATTTTTAGCTGTATTTTTTGGAATCCTGCAAGAAAGGGTATAATCGAAGTTCCCCTGTATACAGTTTGGCGTTTGATTCGGAATTTTTGTTTGCGGCTACCGATCAAAATTTGAATGTGCTCAATTTTTCCACCTACGACCAACAGATTTCAAGAGATTATACGTTTTTCCTATTCGGCTTGTCATTTTAAAATGTGTTACTAATTTTAAGTATAAAAAAATTTATTGGCATTTTTTTACAATGAATCAATAATATATTTATATACCAAGTATTTATTTTTATTATTGAATAAAGAACTTTTTCGATGTTATTTCATTGATTCAATTTATTTTCCTTTCAAAAAATTACAAATGTGTACGCCATCTGAACTCTTAGACAACGTAAAGCTTGGCAGTATTGCCGTACTTATAATGTCTATAACCATAGATAACATGTCTATAACCATAGATATCTCTAACGCCAGCAACCAAAACGTGTTGATG
>CAJUYG010000089.1:321987-345981 GCA_910591675.1 Galerucella calmariensis | reverse complement strand
ATCATAAGAGGTCTTTACATAAGCATATTTGTGAAGGAAAGCCAGTAAATACTTAGATAATATGTTTCTTTGGTAGCTTTAAGCTAGTAAAGCGACTCGATAAAGGTAAGTGCTCTATTTGAGTGTTATAATGAAGATAGCAGAGCACTAATTTTCATAGTCAATGGACAACTCTTAAATTATGCAATAGAACATTTATACCTATACTTCTGTCTTTGCTTGGTTTTCACATAGTAATAGGGATGTCAGTTGACAGATGACAGTTGACAATACCCCTGTGGTAAAACAATAGACATGTTGAAAAATTATCAAACAATAAACAACTATTAACCTATATTATATATTATTGAATATGCAAGCTCAACAATTAAAATAACTTTTAAAAAGTACACTGAAGCCAAACCAACTAAACTCAAACACGATCTATCCTTATAAATCAACATAACCTCACTATTAAGTACCACGTGTTTGGAACGCTTTGTTTATTGTTTTACCACCGGGCTCTTGTCAAAATAGTTTGTGACGTCACGTGGACATGCCCTACTAGGTGGACATAAAAAACTTGGAGTATTGAAAATAAATTATTCTTATGTTCACCACCAACTATTAGTATTGAAGAAACGTCATAATAAAATTATCTTTATTTTAGGTTATGCCTTATGCAGTATAAGAAACAACTTTCTAAAGAATTTGGTAAGCATGTTATTACTTGTGCACTTTTTAAACAAATTGGAATTTTTGTTTCATAATTTCACTAAATATGTCAAAAGTAAGGGTCGGAAAAATATCAATATTCACATGAAAACAAGTAAGGACAATAAGGTGGATTATAATTTGGTAATTTATTGTAAATATAACTTTTTCTATGTAATAAATGACTTGTTAAATTGGAAAATTCTTTTTTTGTATTAAATAATAACAACGTTCCTTATTACATTTACCCCAGTGAAGGAAATGCTAAAAATGCGATAATAGTAATAATAATAATAACTTGGAAATGTAATTCATTGTCTATCGGGACATTCACTGCCAGGGGCACATAGTGACGATTGACCGTGCGTCACCTATTTACAATCACTGTGTACCGATCAACGCCTCTCAGGCGGTCAACGTCATATTTTCGTTTGTTTATTAGGTCAAGAAATTATTTTTGTTGTAAATACATTAAAAAAGTAATAAATAAACATGGTTTAGTAAGAAACAATATTTTAAAAAACAAATATACATAAAAACTATACATATTGTAATAAAAATCCTCTAAGCCGACAGGTTCTGCACTGATCCTTTAACAAAACAAACTTCTAACACTGACAGGATAAATCTCTCTGCCGTTACATTAGATCTATACAAGACCGCCTCTCCGGCGGTCTCGGCGTTTTTATCGAAAACGACCGAACGCCCCTAGGGCGGTGCTGGCAAAGAATGTGTTAAAGAACGGTCCATTTTTTGAAAAGTAATTTGTAATTTGACATCTAATGGTAACACGCTTTTTTTAAATATGACAATTGTTACGGAGAACTGTAATTAAGCAAATACTTTATGTTTATTATTTAATGTTAATCGGTATATACACTAAATTTTTTCTTCTGTATTTATCAATTTATACTTGAAAGTAGGATACGTTTTCAATCTCAATAGTTCCAATTCAGTTTGAAGAACGAGGATTTGATTATGATTTTTCTGTACTGTTTGAACCAGTTCGGCCCTTTTAAAAATCCCTTCCATCCTAAAATAGAAAAAAAAATTAGCCGAATTTTGATTGTCAAAAATATGCAACTTACTTTGTTTTAATAGCTTGACCTTCCGTGTCATCTAGTTCTTCGTCATGTTTCAATTTAAGCGCGCAAATATCTATATTCAATTCTTGTATGGTGTTGTCCAATTTTTTGTTATGATTCCGATACGACTGTTTGTGTTTTTGTACTTTCATTAATTTTTCTTTTCTTTCTCTCATATTGTTTTCGAAAACCGCTGCTATAACCTCCATCTCTTGTTCCAAACTATCAATATCCGTTTTCTTGCCCATAGTTTTGCCTTTCATATACGTTTGCATATCCCGCAAAAACTAAAAGATATTTTTGTACACCCCCTGTAGAGTATATATAAATTAGATCTATACCTTTGTACCGTTAATATCGTTCATTTGTTCTATTAAATCGTTAATTGTCATTCGCAGTCTTTTATGTTCCCATTCCGTAGCCATAATTCTTCTTCTAAATGCCATATTTTGTACGATTGTTTTCAATTTTGTATTACCAGCATCCTTTTTTCATATAAAAAATCGTAAATATGCAAAATATTATTATTAGAATTTAAGTGCTTCGACAACTATGGCCATTGGCACTGTACAAAAGACAAAAAGACATATAGTAACACGCACTCTTATCGTGCGGGTTCAAAGGTCACTAACCATATGTATCAAATCAAAAAACACAGAGGTTACCAAAATGTGAGATAACAAATACACCCGGAGAGAAGAAGAAGAAGATTATTTTAACTAACATGAAGATAGCTATACTCGATTTGAAATTGGTTGATAGTAATAAATCATTTTTAGCAGCCGATTCCATAGGCGCACCTACCTGACGTGCCGGTTTGAACCCTATTTATAGTAATCATTATTGTCATAACAGGTAAAAATAATTATGCCGAGAATTCCGGGAACAATTAATACACAATGTTACTTCAGGTTGTTACGAAAAAGGTAGGTAGGTAGGTACCTCTACTTATTGGTATAAAACTGTGAGTCATTTTAAGAGCGAACAAACCTAATGCGAGTATTCTAGGACACACATTTGGGTAATTTTTGAAAATGGAGAGTCTTTCAGGATTTATTCATTCCAATCAGTTCGTACAGGCGATTACCACGAGGATATGAATGCTGATGTTTTTGAGGAGTATTTCGAACAAATGATAGAGCTGATTCCACCTGGCTCCGTCATTGTGTTAGATAACACAATTTGAGGACAATATGGTTAAAAAGGAGTTGCTATCAATTGTAATAATTATTGTGTTTAATATAAACTTAAACCCACCCGAAAGCACGTGCATGAGTGCAAAACATCACAGGTAGAATCCTACCGCTTATTGTTCGAGCCTCGGGTTAAGCTTTGTATTCGACGCCCTTATCAGATCTACAGGAATGGAAAGTTTAATAAATGCAAAAGGGTCTATACTTTCAATGTATATAATATTTAAAACTTGGCAATTTAGGTGGACCACTTTGTATACGTGTTTGACGGATTTTAATGATTTATTACTATCAACCAATTTCAAATCGAGTATACATAGACGTACCAAGATAGCTACATCATAAAGCGCTTTCGATTATTTACTTTTGGCTGCTAGTAGCAGCTCGTAGTGACTGAATTCCGTTCGTTTATTACCGGGCGTGACGCCTAGTCTTACCTTCCCCTTGCCCCTCAAGCACATACCGAAAAGTATGGGCTTCAAGCTACGGACGTTAAATATTTGACGTTTGTCCGGTTTGACGTTTATTTAAAGGTTAAGATTGTGCCGATTACGATTTAATATGATTTAAGCCTTACTAAAAATATCTAAATATGCAAAATTTTATTATCAAAAACATTATAATTGAAAACTGTTCTTCTAACAACACAGGAAATTCATTGGCATTGGCACATGTCAGGTGGTTTTGAGGATCCTAAAAAATCGTGTTCGATTTGCTCAAAAGTCGTGACGACTGAAGCGTCACGCACAAGTGCTTGAAGCCCAAATAAACGAAAGCAACATATATTGTCACTTTGAATTGTCAAACTGACATTTAAATAAAAACTTCGCTGGTGAAAGACTTTTTAGAATCGCTGAAAACTAAATACATATCCCTCTTTTTCCCGTCAAAATTGCATAAGTCTGTCTTATTTATCTTACGGACTTTATACACTTTTTTTTTTTTTTTTTTATTTTTTTTTGCTTGGACTCACTTCATTCAGCCAGTCGCATCAGGTCGGTATTCTCAAGTAATGGGAAAAGAAGATGGGCAATAGATTTTACGCTACGTTCGGAAGTAGTGTTGGAAGGATGATGTTGAGACATTGATGTAAACAAAGGGTAAACAGGATTAGAAGGGTTAGAAGATGTTGATACAGGAGGGGGGATTGACGTCTTAAGAACATATTAATTTTAATACACTTACTTACCTTTATAAGTTCGTTAATTTGTTCCACCTCTTTTTTCGGTACCAAAAGCGCGTCTAGAAAATCGTGCATATCCCCCGTAAGTGGTATTTCCACTAAACCTCTTCGTAAAACTATCTGAATTTGAATATTGTGCATGAGGTAGAGGTAATCCGTTTTGCATTTTCTCACATCAGCTAACAGTTTCTGATTTTTTTCTTTCTTGTAATTCAGTCGTTTCTGGCAATTTGCTATGGTACCTTCCCCATCTGAGATCTGTGTTTGAGCCGCTCTAACCTAATAACATCTCGTCAACAAAACACTTTTTTTTTTTACTTTAAAATAATTAGTTACCCTAATTTCATATTCTATTTTTAATCTTCTGTGTTTACATATTAATTTGAAAGTATTTTCGTCGATTGCTGGTGACAATCCAACAAATTCATCGAGAAGTTCGAGCGATCTTAAATAATCGTAACATTCTTGTGTGAGAAGCAGAGATCTTTCTGAAGTTGAAACGCATTTTGCCAACTCATGTAAAACTGCCTCTGTATTTATTCCTCGGAAACCAACTCTGGGTCTTTTCCTGAAAAAATGTTTCTACAATTAACTTGTTAGGTTAGGTTTGCTGATTTGAGTACGCTTGCTGTGGTGGTTGTATAAGCACAACTAAGCAAGTCGATATGGGTCATTTTAGACCAAAAGTATACTTAAGTAATTAGCAATACAGCTGATTTTTTTTATATAAGTACCTTGAGGAATGTAGATTAATATAAAAAAGGTAGAACGTGTCACGGTAGGAACTTTAGTTCCTTTTAAGCAAAAATTATGTATAAAGATAAACAATTTGCATATTCCTCGGTTTTCGAGTAGTAAGCAAACCGGAATCTCACGCGGTAGACCCGGGTTCGATTCCATGCCATCCTAAGACCGACACTTTCCTCTTCAAAACGCCGTATTGCAATTATTTATATCTACATTATAACTGTACAATAGTTTATAATGTACTCCGCCGTGCTTCAGAAAATAGAGTCGCGCGGATGCGGAACACATACTTAGTTTACCGAATTTTTTCCGGACAAATCATCGATCGAACGAAAAAAACGCAAGAGACCTTTTTTATTGCAAAACACTTCCCCTACACGGTGGTAATTTTTATTTTTCTCTACCTTTCTCCTAGCGTGATATATTGAAAAATTTTGAAATTTTTTTTTTTCTAATTTGGGAAATCGATAGACTGTTAAATTTTTATTATTAATCTACATACTTTGAGGTACTAATGAAAAAAAAAATCATCCGTATTGCTAATTACTTGTAGTTGTTAGCCCTATCGTCTGCCCTAAACATTGAACCAGTATTAAATATTGATTGTGATATACGAGGTGCAATCGGGAAGTTATTTGGTTCGTCGCGAAAGGATTAAATTGCAAGTTTTATACCTGTAGAGTTTTGTTGCTTGTTCTTGTACGATGGTTGAATATTCCTGCATGTCTCGCTTGAACGATTTTTCCAAAATTTTATCTTTCAACATAAAATTTTCCAGATTTCCCTTGCATTCGTTTAGAGCATCGGTTAGACGTTTCACCACTTCTGTTAGATGATTAATAACTAAATCATTTTCCGTTACTGTTTCGCTGAAACGAAATTATTAAAACAATTCAAAAAAAAATTTTAAATAGAAAAAATTATACTTGAGTATTTCTTCTTTTTCGTAAAGTTTGATTCGTTCGTTTTGGTTCATCCTAGCTCTGTTGATTCTTAAATTTTCTTGATTCATACCGGAATCGATGTACATTTTATATTCGACACATTCTTTCGTTTTTTGATTGAACTTTCTTATGGAATCTCGCAAGGCCGTTGTTATTTTGGTGAAATCCACCTCCAATATATTTTTATATTTTTCCCTTTCAGCGTTGAGGGCTACCACTTTTTCTTCATAATCCCGAATAGCTCTTAGATCATCTTCGTTAAACTCGGAAGGATCTCTTTCCATCTAAATACAATAAAAGATAGAACGTGTCGCGGGACACACGGTAAGAACTTTAGTTCCTTTTAGGCAAAAGTTATGTAATACATCTGACGTTATAGATAAACAATTTGCATATGCCTCGGTGGTCGAGTAGTAAGCAAACCAGACTCTCACGCGGTAGACCCGGGTTCGATTCCCCGTGAAGAAGTTTTTTTTTTAATTGTTAATTTTATTTTTAAATAATTATTCTGCTTGATATTAATAACGACAACAGGTAGACGTTTGAAATATTTAGCAGAATATTCATTATTATAGATAATGGTACGGTACCCTTCATGAGGGAGTCCGACTGGCAACATCTACTTATAACAGCATCGTATATTTAATAAGGGAAACCGTAGCATTATACAAATTGGACATTCAAGAACTGTACGTTTACCACAAAAAAATTAGTGGAAACATAAAATTGAATTGTTAAATTTTCAATTTGAAGTTATATTACAGTTTATTGGAGAAAATCACGTGTCAATAGATGGCACTGAATTTTTCAATATGGCTGCTATAAGGGTGAACTACAAAGGCACGCGGCCGGTCAGCTGATGGCATGACAGTAGTCTGTCACAGTTTGTGAAGGAGTTTAGTTCGTTCAGTTTTTTTGTGTGTATTGTTTGAGTTGTTGAGGTAACCCTATATTACTTTACCATTTATACTCAAATTTTAATTCACAGATTTTAAATGACACAACAAAATTATTGGCATCTGATTTTGTTGTTCACCTTTATTGAAGTTAGAAAGGAAATTAACAGATGTCGCCCACTTCGTAGTTTTCGCCAATAGAAATTTTTAATTTCTACTTTTTTTCTCAAGTGGATCATAGAAAAAATATGCTGTTAGACTCCTGTGGATTGTCCATATCGCACTTGAACTCCGCCTACGGCGTTGTACTCAAACTTCGTCTTCGTGCGATATGGCCATCATATCCACACTAGTTGCACAAACTACTATTTCTATCAAAATATGCCCTTTTACATTTAAAAACAACCTACCTAATCCATATCAATTTATCCATCCATTTTAAAGTTATCGAATTAAAACATTCAAGTTTTCAAAATTTCAACACCCTGTATTTCGAAAAGTAAATGTGCTAGACCCCTTAATCCTCATATAATTTTGTCCAATTTTACGAGAGGAATCTACATGCAAACGTTGTAATTACCCTTAACGTTCGAGATGCTTATACCATTATTTGCGCCATCGTATTGAAATAAATTCCGAATAAAATAATTTAAATTTCTTCGCAATGAACGAAATGTCAAAAGTGACATTTATACTTCTCGATCAGTTTAAAATATATTTTGCATTTTGGGGAAATTGTTTTTATGCTATTTATTACTTTTCGACGTCTGAACGGTAAGTAAATCACTTACCGACGTGTTAAACTCACAAACCAGTAAACACAACCTACCGTCCTGACAACCGATGCTGTAAATGAACAAAAAAGATCAATCGCGCAAAAAAAATTATTGAAATAATAGTGAAAATGTATCCGAACAAATTCAAGTAGATCACCAGCACCGCGAATACCAGCTTTGCATAGAATTTTAATGTCTCATCAGTGGCTCAGTGGTAGAATGCTCGCCTTCCACGCGGGCGGCCAGGGTTCGATTCCCGGCCGAAGCATATGAATCGCTGCTTCGTAAACGGGAGAGACTCAGGAAAGAGCACACGCACACAAGCAAGGCACATAACGAAGCAACGTAACGGTCAGATCTTTTGCGTCGCGACCCCCGGTCGCTCAAACATAACCTGACGTAAAGAACTAAAGTTCCGAAAAAATATTAGATTATTTTAAAACAATTTTTTTTAAAACTCTTACCATACATTTTGGTATAGGCACGTCCTTTTTTATCTCATCTTCCCACTTGACCTCCAAAACTCCATTCATCATAGCCATCAAAGCTCTTTCTTTAAAATCGTCGGCCAATAACGCCAATCGTATCCGCTCTTCTTCAGCAGCTTTTGCATCTAATATCGCCTGTTCACTAGGACTTATGTAAGGAGTTACTGTCAATTCATTATCTTGCGTAACCAATAATAACGTCGGCACTTCTTCTTGCGTCCATTCGGGGTCTTCTACATCGAAAATTATTTTGTTATCGGTGAAATAATTGTATTCTCTGATAATGTGTCGAAGCTTTTCGTGCCTGTCTTTGATACTTTCCATTTCGCGTTCTTTTAATTCGGCCATCGCGTTAAAAGATATGTTGTACTGTCGTTTTAACTTTATCACTTCTGACTGAAACGTAAAAAGTGAAACGTCTTCTGAGTGTCACAGAATATCCCACTCACAGAAGCGACATCCCATGCACTACTACTACTACTAAATGTGCAGGCGTCCCTTGACCCAGACAAACTCAAGCCAAGCTTCCGGCACTGAGGCCACTGGCGGGCCCATTGTGCCGCTCCTGCTAACTAGACATCCATGAAGCCGAGCCCTCCAATAAAGGCCACAACCTTTTTCAGTGGATGCCTGCTTGTGTATCCAGGGGCCATGACAGGGACTCCGAAGATTCGCCTGCGTAATACAGCCCAGTGTGGACACTCCAAGAGAACATGGACTGACGTTTCGTCAGTCATGCAGTGCCCTGTTAGTAATCTATCTCCCTCAACCTACTTCTTGGTAGTTCAATAGCTGCCCCAGCGAGTCCATCAGTCCATTCCTTCAGTAGAAGTTTGGATTGTCTAGGACCCTGCCGAGCATTCCAATGAGGGGAAGGGAATAAATATGTATAGAAATATCAGTAAATAAGAAATAAAAAACTTAAAAAAAAACAAAAAAACCAAGCACCTAACCCGGTTTCGAACCTACGACCTCTGAGTTACAAGCCCAATACCCTACCAACTGCGCTAATCAACTCACACATTAACAGGCATGAAATGCGTAAATAGATTCTAATACGAGGGCAATCCGTACCTGCTTTCGACCCTATCTAGACAAAACGTACCGCGTTTAGTCGCGGACCAATCAGCACGGCAGATTTTAGAGCAATGGTTAATATATGTGGTACGTTTTGCCTAAATGTATCCCGGATCATAGCCCTGTATGGGGCTGCGAAGTAATACTTGTGCAAGCATTCGTCAGGAGCCGGAGCTTCTTGGCGTGTTTGCACTCTTCCCATCTTTTCACGTATCCCAGACGCTTCAAGCGCAGGAAAGCCCTCCTTGCCTCAGCCTCGATCACACACATTTGAAGGCGTGTCAGTTGCGATCTATCCACGACCAAGGTTATCCTCGGCCACCAGATCAGCGCCGCATATGTGAGCATAAGCAGCATGATACCTCAATAGAACCATATGATCGTTTTGCGGGTCAGTCCCCACCTCGGACCAATGGCTTTCCTACAGGCCCAATACGTGTTTGTCACCTTGCTTAAGGCGGCGCCAGACATGCGGCATTCGGCGAATACCGAGCGACTGCTCGCCAAGTAGCAAGTAGTTGAGTTACTCGGCAAGGTGCGCCAAATGACAAGCACCTAAACCAGATATTCGCCATTCGTTGGATGCGGATTCAGAGCGTTATACGGCAAATATTCGTTTCCTTTGATTTTGCTTCGAAAGACCGACACACAACGGGAACTACGCGAACACTGCACAAATACTAAAATTGGTCATCGGCAAGTAGCGATCAACCCGTCCACCGATCAACCATGTCTGGCGCCGCCTTTAGGCGACTATGCGAGCATGCAACTTCTACTTATGCAAAATCAACACTTGCGAAAGTAGTGTTGGTTGTCTACTTTTGACATGTCACTTTTCTTGCGAGTAAAGTATTCTGTGGTACTAGTACAAACCTCGGCGATGGCTTGTTGAAGATCACACTGATAGAACGAGACCAGTTGCCGTTGTTCATAATGCCACGGGTTTCTTTCAACGTAAAGTTGTACGACAGAACCAACGTTGGCGATTTGAGATTCGATTGACAGTGGACTAGTGGCTTCGTCGAGAATTCCTCTCGATTGCAACGTGCTGTAATCTTGATTGCTAAACTTCGGTCGATATTTTAATAGTTTTAACAGTTCTCTAAAATAAATATTATCACGAACTGTATATAAAGAAATTTTTGAGTGACTCACTCTGGAGATATTTTCAACCATGGTTCGAAACTACTTTGTAACGATAGAAATTCTTCGATTTTTCTTTGTTCTTCGACCCAAACTAATCTTTTTAGAGCAACTGGATTGGGTGGAAGTAAAGTGTATATTGTAGCTATGGTTCTTTGGAATATCCCGCGGACTACTTTTCCCCTCACTCCCATTGGTTCCCAATAATTTTTCTACAAAGAAAATTTTACGTTTAAAACGACTAGCGTATAGGGCATGCCCACGTGACGTCACAAACTATTTTGACAACAGCTCTGTGGTAAAACAATAAACAAAGCGTTCAGAACACGTGGTACTTAATAGTGAGGTTATGTTGATTTATAAGGATAGATCGTGTTTGAGTTTAGTTGGTTTTGCTTCAGTGTACTTTTACTCTTGGGACCTGGCACTTTCATTGGTCTGTCGGCGTTGGCTATGATTGACCTAATAAAGGAACACTCCCTTGAAAAGTTTAAGTTTAGGGAATCATTAAAAAAACCACCTTCCTCACTTCGGCGACGTTATCACCTACTTCAGACAAGTAGGCTGGATGACGAACTAGAAGGAAGTATGAACCTCAGAAGGATGCAAAATTGTAGCCTGAGTGCTCTGTGGGGTCACCCACCTTTCAAAATCTTACAGATTAAAGAGTACTTTTAATTGTTGAGCTTAAATAATAATTTATAATATAGGTTGATAGTTGTTTGTTGTTTGAAAATCTTTCATCATGTCTCTTGTTTATTGTTTTACCACAGGGGTAATGTCAACTGTCAACTGTCGTGGACATGCTCTATTCAAAGACCCCTTGAACTAACCTTGATGAATTCTGTTACGACATTTTGAGCGTCTATTGTAGCCTTTAAATAGGTTTCAGTTTGCTTACATTCTTCTTTGTTTTTTTGTTTTTTCTGATTGAACAAATTCGTGTCTAAATAGAATTCTTGTAAATCGATTTTTTCGATTTCGGGACCTTCTAGATTATTCGTTACCAAATTTTGTAATGTACCTTGAATACTGTGAAATTCTTTCCAAATTTCGAACTTTTCCTCTTTACAAAGCGCCTTTTCTTTAATAGTCTTTTCTATTTCGTATACTTCTATCCAAGCTTTGTTCGCGTACTTACCTAAATTTTCAAAAAATTACCCTTCAAAAGAATTACCACTTTTCGCTACAATTCTCACCCTCCGGTTTAAAACCTAATGTCGGTCGTTTGAACATCAAAGCGAGCCTATCCGAATGTATCATCGCTTCCATGTTATTCTTCAAAGTGACATCGATATTTTCGTTATTCAATTTCGTACAGCATATGACGCCGTCTCTTCCTAGCGTGACTACGCGTCTTCCCAGCGGATCGACGTAAGCTTCCTTAACACCGCCTTGATATCGATGGTGAGCCACTACCACAGCATACTGTTTTTCGAAATTAAAATCTTTTATAAAGACGAACCCGTCGAAGCCCCAACTTATACACATGTTGTTATCCAGAATTCTCATTTCGAAATATCTGAGTTGATGTCCGCTTTTTATTTCGCGGATCATTTTTATAGAACTATCCTAAAATAATAAAGAACGACGTTATGGAACTCGAGAATAAAAAGTGACATTTACTTATGCAACATCAACACAGCTACAAGTGATGTGGGTTGTCTACTTTTGACATAACAACTATTTTGATTGATGTGGGTTGCCTACTATGAACAGAGATAGTGTCGCGTGTTTGTAACACGAGAGCTTATTTTACCGACCGATTCCAACGTTGCCAAATTTAGTAGTAACATAACAATATTGAAGTAAATAAGAAAAAGAAAACTAAAAAAAAACAAGAAAATTCAGGCCCAAACTCGGTTAATCAAAGTGTAACTATGTATGAAAATATCAAAAAATAAGAAATAAAAAACTAAGAAAACAAACAAAAAACACAATCCTAACCGAGTTTCGAACCTACGACCTCAGCACCCTACCAACTGTGCCAATCAGCTCACATTCAGTCACGTCGAATAGAACGTTGAAGGTTGCTTGGACGCATGCGCACCTCAACTACTAAATTTGACGTGGTGGGAGGATTGGAGTCGGGAAAATAAGCTATCGTGTTTGTAACTAGTGTATTCTGTGATTAGGACAACAAATTTACGAGGGTGAAACGATTGTTTTAGAAGAAAAAAACACAATTACCCCTCTTTTTGTGGCCAATTCGTGAATATTTCTAGAACCGAAAGGTATACCATAAAAAATTCTATCTCTATCGTCCCTTGTGGTCGGCTTTATAAAGGCGTATAGTTGATGTTTACCAAAATTATATTCTTTGACGTTTATAGTTTCGTTATCGACTATACAATATCTGATGATTTTATTGCCTGCTAAAAATTTCGACGTCACTGGTAGAACGAACAATCGATAGCAATTTTTCGATGCTACGAGTATAAAATCGGCCACTTGTTGATTCACTTCGACGTGAGCGACTATTTTCATTTGTGTACCAGGAAGACCCTAAAAAAGTGGCGATTATCTACAATACATAGATGTATGCTTGGTTGCTTAATTTGGTGGAAGATCGGCAACCAAACATACACGTATGTATTTTGACATTTGACATAGTCATGCTATTGGTTGTAGGAACAAACCTCAATGACAAACATGTCGCCCTTGTCCAAATAAGCCGTTACCAAAATTCTTCCTTTTTCGAAATATTTAATTTTCTGAATGGGATTATGAGTTAAATAGAAATCGCACATTATATGTAAATGTTCCGGATTATACACCGACACCAATTCCAGCACGCCGTTTTTGCAGCTCACCGCTATGTAAGGATACACCGGATTCGAGTTCAAGGCCAAAGCTACGGATTTCAAAGGCATCGTTGACACCTAAAAAAACGCTCGATCGTACCAACCATTAGGGATGTAAAATGTCGGCCATTTATTTTCGTGACTCGTGACAAGTCATTTATACGTCATTTATGGTAATAGGCAAGCTCTTAAATTCAGCGATTGAGAATGCGCATAATAGTATATTATTAAACGAGCAATTTATGATAGCCATAATTCACAATGGGTGACGTTTGCGTCACGAGCAGCAGGCGAGGGGCGCAAGTCACCCAAGTGAATTATGGCCATAAATTGCGAGTAGAATACTATACTTTGTTCACGACACTTAATTTATTTATTAATAAATGAAAGTCAGTAGCGATTTGGCATATTACTAACCTCAAAATGTTGTGGCAGCTACTTCAAATAATTTGACATATATAGAGATGGGCGATACTGTAGAAAGTATCAATACAACGTACCGTTATAAATATATTGTTTTGAAATACTTAATATTAGAAAATATCGTTATGAAAAGTATCAATACTAAAAGTTAGAATATTTTATAGATACGATATATGTCAGAAACAAATTTCCTGAACAAAATACACAGATTTAATAGTTTATTTCATATTGTACCCCCATCTCTAGTCGGGAATTATGAACCATAAAACACTACAGTGTATTATGAACCATAATTCACGACAGTTGATATATGGGTACCATATACCTTTAGTTAGGAGGTAAAATATTGACTTATTATTAGGTGGTCGTGGACAAAGTACAATTTCATAAAACCGTTCGTAAATTGCCGATGGTTCATCGAACACATTCAGCTAATGTGTTCGTAATTTCAGTGTAAATTAATCGAACTAGTCATCAGTTTCATCGAACTTGAAAGCTGATGCATGCTGATGTTTCCGATGGATTTAACATTTGTAGGTTAGAATTAGATAACCTTTAATACTGATTTTTTTTGCGTGATTTATGTAGTCGAGATGGTGGCAATTTGAATTATAATTAATAAAATACAATCCATCGAATTCATCAATTGACGTCGCTGACATAAAGCGCATATTTTCAGACTATGAAATACTAATGAATTTAAGAACTCGCCTAATTTATCATAATTGTAATTGCTTTACCTTAAATGTAGGATATTATATTTATGTAAGTATTATAAGTAAAGCCATTATGCAACTCCAAAACAGATATTTTTGAATATATGACTGTAATAATATAGTTGAATGACGGTCAGTTATAGTATTTATTACTGTCATATTTAAACGAAGGTCAGATATTTTTTTAAATCAAAATTGATAAAAAATAAATGACAAGGGTGTCATAAAAATATCTGACATGACTGTCATTTTCATTATGACCGTGACGTGACATTGTCAGAAAAATTGTCTCACTACCGTACCGACCATAGACAAAATAAAATATTATATTTCTCCAACCCCATTTTAACGTTGATTTTACCTGAACTCCCGTTTCAACTTCGAACACTGTAAGAATATGCTGCTTTTTTAAAGCGACCATGTAATCTCCCATCGGATAGACGATCCCTATGTCGGTGACGGCCATTGACGTATCGCAAAGACAAGTTTGCTCTTCGGTTTCGCTTAATTTTATTATTTCACCGTCATCGTCAGTGCCGAGCAGAAATTCATTTTTTACCGACATTAAATTAGTAATCGGCTGGTTCAAGTGGAGCTTCCAATCTGATATCCACGAACCGGACTTTTTTGTATAGTGCTGTTAATATTAAAAGAAATAATGTATCATACAGTGTGCTGGAAGAATGATGAATCGGCTTACCCACCCTTAAAGCCGCGTCTGGACCTGATACTACGATTCCACCCTTATACCATGATAGACTTGGTGAAACAGGACCTTCTATCATCGCTTCCACCACTCTTTCCAAATTAAACTCAAGGTCGATCTATAAATAATTGAATACTTTGTTTCCTACTTTCGTTGATTCAGTCAGTCTAAGGTCAGTGTGGCCAACAAAAAGTGGTTTTTTCTGACAAGAATGACAGTTAAGACCTATCATTCAAAATATAAGATTTTTGCGTGTTTTTTATTATTGCGAACATCTATATTGCTTTATTGAAATAATGAATACACCCCCGAAGCGTATATCTTGAAATTTAAAATAACTTTCTAGCTGAATACTCAACATATCGGTGGCCAATAAATCTAGGAGCTCTTGGCAACGAGAGCTTATTTTCCCGACATATTCCAACGTTGCTAAATTTAGTAGTAACAACAATATTGAAAAAAATATGTAAATATCAGAAAATAAGAAATAGAAAACTAAAAAAAAAAACAAGAAAACCCAGGCCCAAACCCGGTTGATCAAAGTGTAACTATGTATAAGAATATCAGAAAATAAGAAATATCTAAGCTAATCAGCTCACATTCAGTCACATCGAATAGAAGGTTGAAGGCTGCTTGGACGCATGCGCACCTCAACTACTAAATTTGACGTGGTGGGTGGAATCTGTCGGGAAAATAAGCATTCGTCTCTTGGCATGTCACCATTTCATTTCAGGAGCACCTGTCTGCAGCCCTCTGCAAGTTTACACGATGTGGAAGGAAATTGTATATATTTTTCGAATTGTGTGTTAATTCTGTTCTTTCCAATAGATGCTAGGAGAACAATATTGAAGTAAATATGTAAATATCAGAAAATAAGAAATAGAAAAAAAAAACCTGGTCCTAACCGGTTTTCGAACCTAGGACCTCTGGGTTGTGAGCTCAGTAACATTCAGTCACATCGAATAGAAGGTTAAAGGTTGTATTGACGCATGCGCACCTCAACATGCGAGGGCAAAACAACAGGGCTGGCAACATCGGATTAGAATGCTGCAGACAGGTGCTCCCTTTATTCATTTCTGTTATCTGTCACTATTTATGTCAGATGTCAGTTTAAAAAGTAATTAGAAGAATAGAGATACAACTAATGTTGCTTTCGTTTATTTGGGCTTCAAGCACTTGTGCGTGACGCCTCAGTCGTCACGACTTTTGAGCAAATCGAACACGATTTTTTAGGATGCTCAAAACCACCTGACATGTGCAAATGCCAATGAATTTCCTGTGTTGTTAGAAGAGCAGCTTTCGATTATAATGTTTTTGATAAGGAAATTTTGCATATTTAGTTATTTCTAGTAAGGTTTAAATCGTATTAAATCGTAATCGGCACAATCTAAACCTTTAAATAAACGTCAAACCGGACAAACGACAAATTTAATGTCCGTGGCTTGAAGCTCATACTTTTCGGTATGTGCTTGAGGGGCAAGGGGAAGGTAAGACTAGGCGTCACGCCCGGTAATAAACGAACGGAATTCAGTCACTACAAGCTGCTACTAGCAGCCAAAAGTAAATAATCGAAAACGCTTTAACTAGAAATGATACAAAAATCTAATCGAAAATGGACAACGAATATAAACAAAAATAAATATAACTGACATTTGACATAACTAGTGACAGAATAACAGAAATGAAATGGTTACTTGCCAAAAGTTCCTAGAATTATTGGCCTCCGATATGTTGAGTATTCAGCTAAGAAGTCATTTTAAATTTCAAGATAAACGCTTCGGGGGCGTATTCATTATTTTTCCGTCGACGGTATATTAACATATGCTATTGACGTTCTCGAAATTAGACAAAATCATACAATAATGACCCTCATTAATGCACTATTTACCTACATTACTCAACGATTTTCTGCAGGCAACCCAACGCACATCTGTGGTGTAGGCAACCAAACATACAATAACGTTTTCACAAAATGATTTCTAGAATAGAATACTTCTAGTTTTTGACTTACCTTTCGTTTTATTTTATTATTCTACAAAATTATAATAATTATATTAGAGACATCCAAAAAAGAATTTGAGAAAAACGAAAACAGTGACATTTGAACCAGCGACCATCTCTGTGACATTTCAATGTCATCATTTATTTTTGACAGTACTTACCTATGAAACAAATGAATATTTTTAGTTTTTAAATATTGAGAAAAACGAATACAACTGGATACAGTCGACGAAAAAGCTTTGTAACTAACACGAGTATTAACTGCTCGTGCGTTAAATTATCTCGATTGTTAATGACCCTCATTAATACGCTTGTTGGTTAAATAACTATTAATTGTAATAGGGTGGCCGCAGAGCAAAACACTGATTCTACCTTAACTATTTAATAGTTCATAAAGATCATAATTCTTAGAACAACGGTTACATCTAACACCATCTTGGCGCGAGCATAATGAATGATGACACCGACGGATGACAACTTAAAACAAGTGACAAGTAACGGATGCGTTCAGCTATCATCTATCTGACGCGGCAAATTCAAAAAATGACCTTACATAATAAAGCAATATAGATGTTCGGAATGATAAAAAAACATGCGCCAAAATCGCACGTTTTGATTAGTAGACGTTAACTGTCATTCTTGTCAGAAAAAAAAACACTTTTTGTTGGCCACACTGACCTTAGACCATAGAGTACTTATTTATTACTCTATGCCTTTGACTGAACTCCTCTATTGGTGAACTTACTGAATATATATTTCCATTTTTGTCGCATATAAAAAGCCCCCCTTCGGTGGTCCACATAGCATGAGTAAAAGTAGACAGTTGTTCCAAATGACTGTATCTCACTGTGTGTTGACCTATTACAACTTCTTTGCAGCAAGTGAATAAATTCCAAAAATAAACCTCGTTTGTATTCCTGCCGAATTGTACCATATGGACGGGTTTGTTCCAATTACATCTAAAAAAAATGTAAAATACACAATAAAATCAATTTGCAAACACCCTGTACCTTATTTTTTGATCTTTGGTATGCATTTCCGTATCGGATTCGGCTAATTTTTTATTGGTCCTCCAATTCCAGACGGTAATTGTGAATTTCGGTAATTCAGCTAGCGTAACAAGCAAAGACGTTTCGGCGAATGTTATACTGATGTATCCTTCCACCGCCTGTTCTGAAAAGAAAAATCGAAAATAATGAATATTTAATCAATTTTTTTAATTATAGTTTCTATTTACCTTGGAATATTTGTATAGTTTCAAAATTGGGATAGTTTTTTACAAATACCCGAGCGTTGTTACAATTTTCTGCGTACGCAAAAACGTAATGTGTTTTGTGTCCTCTAACTTCGTTAATACCATCGCCGTTTTCGTTTGGTGAATTTGCTACCAGCATTTTTTCATCTTTAGTGTTAAGATTGTAGAACATTGCAAAACAACCATTGCCGTAACAAACGACATCTTTGGAAATTAAGCTGAGAAACTTTACTTTGCCTATTTTAGCCCACCTAAAAAATAAACACAACTAAACATTGAAAGTACTTAGTGGTTAAATATGAGGTTTTCTTCAAAATATTATGGGTATTTACTACTCACAAGACTGTATTATCCGTACTTTTCATAATTCTTCAAATTAACAACTTTTTTAACTTGACGTAGTGTCAGTTTAATCAATTGTGTTGCCATGGATGTGAAATTAAAAATGGAATTCATCTTGTAAGAAAATTTGTAAATAGGGTTGCCTAACTACAAGTTTTCAAAACTCCTTTACTTGATAGAAAACTATAAAATTTCAACATAGTACTGAGAGATTATTGTTAACAGCATCTAATTATTAGTGAAAAAATGTATTTTATTACTATTAATTCAAAATTAAAATTGCTAATCTGTCACACGTCAAGTCGTTCGGTTTTGTGGTTCGTGTTCAGTTCGGTATTGGTTCGGTACTCCTCGGAAATAGTCGCTGACGAGTGTGGTGTTTCATTTTTTAGCTGGTGATTTTTTTATGTTGTTTAATGTTATAGAAGAATTTATGATG
The DNA here is from genome assembly GCA_910591675.1 of Galerucella calmariensis. Taxonomy (NCBI): domain Eukaryota; kingdom Metazoa; phylum Arthropoda; class Insecta; order Coleoptera; family Chrysomelidae; genus Galerucella; species Galerucella calmariensis. The sequence continues at coordinate 327,070 of CAJUYG010000089.1, read as the reverse complement.
TAAATTTAACAAATAACGTGAGTTTAAATTACTTTTCGGTGTTTTTACAGTCGTAATGGTGCTCTGCAATTTATTCTAGAAGTTTTTTTGGGCTTTATATCTTCGGCATCTTTGCGTAAAATTTGACATGGCGCTGATGTATTTCTAATTAGGGGATAAGGGTTTTAACACAGGATTTAATAATTAAGTTTGTAGCAAAATAAAAATAGCAACGATTTCAACTACTTAGTGACTATGTTTTGTGTTAGTTATAAAAGGTAGTTAAATATCGTAGTGTTTTAGTTTTAACACAATGGAGGAATTAACCTCGGGACTAGATCCCGATGAATTGATGGATCTAGATGAACCTGAAGGCTCTGATCTCGAGGACGACGAAGAAGACCTCATAGACGATCCTATTACATCATCTTTTATGTTATCATCAGCTCCTGGATCAACAACAAATTCTGTAGCTTCTTCTCCTATAAGTGAAGACTTTCCTCCTCCTTTTAATTTTTCAGGCAAGCCACTAAATGTTAAACGGGGTCGAGGTAGACCCAGAAGAGAAGGAGGTAAGTTTTAATGCTCTATACATAGGGTTACAAAGACTGTGTTTATAATTTTATTTAGGAAAACCAGGTGTACCTAGAGCATCTCGAGGTGGTAGTTCAGGTATATCTAGAGTCCGTAAACCCAGACCACCAGGATTTAGTAGAAGAGGAATGGGGAATAGAAGCATTAGACAAATAGACAGATCTGATTATGATTTGTCGATATTTACACCTTCACCTATCGATGATGGTTTTTTAGATCCTGAAACAGGTTCTTTTTTATTTCCGGATCGTGAAAAAATGATTTCAGCTATGGATGAACCTCCGTATTTTCCAGAGCACTGGCCAGGAAAAGTATGTGCCTTTTGTAATTTAGGAGAACGAAGTCAACTCGGCCAAGGAGAAATGTTGAGGTAACAAAAATGTTTATAATGTTAATGAACTATCTACTTATACTATATTAATTTTTTATTATTAGATTGAATTGTCCTGAAGGGTTTTCACCACAAAAAGTTGCAGCAGAACAAATTTTAGAACGAGCTTTACAACTACCAGGTAAAGATTCAGGTGATAAAAGCCCTAAAGGACCAGTAACGTGTAGAAGACAGAAAAGTTTTAATAAATGTAGACATCCATCTATGAACAGTGAATACATTGACGAATTGACTATTATTGGTTATAATGAAGTGTGTGATTTAACCAGCTTTTTTGAACCAAACGGACAATTTTATGTACACCGAAACTGTGCTCTTTGGTCGAATGGAGTTAAAAGAGCAGGTATTTATTTAATTAATTAATAAAAAAAAAGTATTATTATAATTTTTATCCTGTTTTATAGAAAATTTAGCACTATTGAACGTAGGTCCAGTCGTCTTACAGTGCTCTTCCAAAAAGTGTTCGTTCTGTAATCATTACGGAGCTAGTGTTACATGTAATTTAAACGGTTGTACAAAAATTTATCACTATCCTTGCGCTACAGCCGCTGGTGCCTTTCAGGAAGTTTCTGCCGTTACAACCTTTTGTTCTAATCATTTAGGACAAGTTGCTATGCTTACTGAAGGTAATTTGAGTCGTTCATTTGAACTACTCCAGTTTTAATATAAAAACTTTATAATTTCAGCAACTCCTTGTTATACTTGCCGTACTATGGGTGATATAGCTAATTTAATGTATTGCTCGACTTGTGGGGCACATTATCACGGCATATGTGTCGGCTTAGCACAATTACCAGGTAAATTAGAATTTTCTTTAATAATAAATTTGATTCAAATGATTATTTGTTTGTTTTAGGGGTAAGAGCGGGTTGGCAATGTAGAAAATGTAGGTGCTGTCAAGTTTGTCGAACCGTAGGTGACGAATCAAAATTAATGTCTTGCGAACAATGTGATAAAGTTTACCACGCAGGATGTCAAAGACCCACAGTTACTTCTATTCCAAAATACGGTTGGAAGTGTAGGGTAAGAATAATAATCGACAAAAATAATATTTCGATTTTATTGTTTTTCGTAAAGTGTTGTAGAGTTTGTGGTGATTGTGGAGCAAGAACTCCTGGTGCAGGTCTATCTTCCCGTTGGCACGCTCATTATACTGTGTGCGATTCGTGTTATCAGCAGAGAAATAAAGGGTTTTCCTGTCCGTTGTGTCACAAGGCTTACCGTGCTCATGCTCATAGAGAAATGGTACAGTGTTCGAGTTGTAAAAAGTAAGGATTTGGTTTGAATGTTAATTTTTTTTCTATTCTAATTCGATTTGTTTTATGTTTTAGATTCGTTCATGGGACTTGTGATGCTGAAGCTGATGTAGCGACTTACCATCAAAAGAAAGAAACTAACCCGGAATATGATTATGTTTGTCCGCATTGTAAGAATTCTTCTGGCAGATTAATAACTACAAAAAGAGCTAGTAAGTTTTTGATTAAAACTTTTTATTGTTATTGTTTATTAACCTATTTATAGGTATCGAACCCCTTTCAATATTTTCTAGTTGATTATTTTTACAAGAAACTGTTTTTTTTTTCATGAAGTTAACCCTTTTAAAAAAAATTTCGTACGCCCGTGGTAGATCTTTCAATATTTTCAAGTTGATTATTTTTACATTGAAAAATTGTTTTTTTTTTTTTTCATGAAGTTAACCCTTTAAAAAAATTCCGTACGCCCATGGTAGATTGATTTTTTTTTTCTCCAAAAAATTAACCCCTGTCAATATTTTCTAGTCGATTATTTTTACAATAAAAAACTTTTTTCATAAAATGAACCCTTTTGAAAAAAAATTCGTACGCCCATGGTTGTATGATTTTTTTTTTCAAAAAAATTAACCCCTTATAATATTTTCAAGTTAATTATTTTTACAATCAAAAACTTTTTTTTTCATAAAATTAACCCTTTTGAAAAAAAAAATTCGTACGCCCATGGTACATTGTTTGTTTTTTTCAAAAAAATTAACCCCTTTCAATATTTTCAAGTTGATTATTTTTACAATAAACTTTTTTTTCATAAAATTAACCCTTTTGAAAAAAAAATTCGTACGCCCATGGTAGATTGATTTTTTTTTTCAAAAAAATTAACCTCATAATATTTTCAAGTTAATAATTTTTACAATCAAAAACTTTTTTTTTTCATAAAATTAACCCTTTTGAAAAAAAAAATTCGTACGCCCATGGTAGATTGATTTTTTTTTTCCAAAAAAATTAACCCCTTTCAATATTTTCAAGTTGATTATTTTTACAATGAAAAACTGTTTTTTTTCATAAAGTTAACCCTTTAAAAAAATTTCGTACGCCCTTGGTAGATTGTTTTTTTCTTCAAAAAATTAACACCTTACAATATTTTCAAGTTGATTTTTTTTACAATAAAAAACTGTTTTTTCTTTCATAAAGTTGACCCTTTAAAAAAATTTCGTACGCCTATGGTAGATCTTTTAATATTTTCAAGTTGATTTTTTTTAGTTTTTGTTTGTCCCTTTTTATTGTTATTGTTTATTAACCTCTACAGGTATCGATGATCCTTCGGATTTGTCAGCATCTCACGAATCCTTCTACGATGACACTTCCGAATTCGACCTCCCGTCTCCGGATGAATTCGCTCGCAGCATGGGTCTTGGTAAAGGAAAACCTTACGCTAGTAAAATCGCGAAAAAACGCCTGACTTTTCCAGTGGGTAGACCTAAAGGTACCGGAAAAGTACCGCCGGGTAAAATGGGTTTCATGAAACGCTCCCGTTTCTCGGATTTCAACAGAAAACGCGGTCAAAAAGCAAAAATGCGAGGAATATTCGGAGTACCAGGCGTCGGTCTACAACGACCAGTCGCCGATGGTAAAAACGACGATGAACCAGGAGTGGAAAATCGCCTAGTACTGTGCAGTGCCAAAGATAAATTCACCTTGACCCAAGATATTTGCGTCATGTGTGGCGCAGTCGGGATGGATCAAGAAGGGTGTTTAATATGCTGCGTACAATGCGGTCAATGTTACCATCCTTACTGCATAAACGTAAAAGTAACCAAAGTAGTTTTGCAAAAAGGTTGGAGGTGTTTGGATTGTACGGTTTGCGAAGGTTGCGGTCAACGTAACGACGAAGCTCGTTTGATACTATGCGACGACTGCGACGTTTCCTTTCATATTTATTGCATGGATCCGCCGCTCGATTACGTGCCGCACGGTAATTGGAAGTGCAAATGGTGCGCCATGTGTCAAAATTGCGGCGCCACCGATCCAGGGTTCAATTGCAATTGGATGAACAGCTCCACCCAATGCGGACCGTGCGCTTCGCACGTCAATTGTCCCAGTTGCAGCGATCCTTACAGTGAAGGCGATCTAATTATACAGTGCGTTCAATGTGAAAGGTAAGTTATGTTGTGTTGTTTTTTTCATAAAGTGAACCCTTATCAAAAAAATTTCGTACGCCCATGGTAGATTTTTTAATATTTTCAAGTTGATTATTTTCACAATGAAAAACTTTTTTTTCATAAAGTTAACCCCTTTAAAAAAATTTCGTACTCCCATGGTAGATTGATTTTTTTTTTTCAAAAAAACTAACCCCTTTCAATATTTTCAAGTTGAATATTTTTACAATAAAAAACTTATTTTTTTTAATAAAGTTAATCCTTTTAAAAAATTTTCGTACTCCCATGGTAGAATGATTTTTTTTTCAAAAAAATTAACCCCTTTCAATATTTGCAAGTTAATTATTTAAAAAAAACCTTTTTTTTTTTCATAAAGTTGACCCTTTTAAAAAAATTTCGTGCGCCCATGGTAGATTGATTTTTTTTTTCAAAAAAATTAACCCCTCAATATTTTCAAGTTGATTATTTTTACAATGTTTTTTTCATAAAAACCCTTTTAAAAAAAATTCGTACGCCCATGGTAGATTTTTTTAAAGTAAAAACTTTTTTCATATAGTTAACCCTTTACAAAAAAATTTGGTACGCCCACGGTAGATCGATTTTTTTTTTTCAAAAAAATTAACCCCTTTAAATATTTTCAAGTAGATTATTTTTACAATAAAAAACTTTTTTTTTTCATAAAATTAACCCTTTTAACAAAAATTTCGTACGCC
>CAJUYG010000089.1:264934-303878 GCA_910591675.1 Galerucella calmariensis | reverse complement strand
TTTCTCGGTAAAAAGGAACAAAGTATCGGTGAAAAGACAAATTTCTTAGTAAAAATGAACAAATGATCGATGAAAAGACAAATTTCTTGGTAAAAAGAAACACATGATCGCTAAAAAGACAAATATCTCGGTAAAAAGTAACAAATGATCGGTAAAAAGACAAATTTCTCGGTAAAAAAACAAATTTCTCGGTAAAAAGGAACAAATGATCGGTAAAAAGACAAATTTCTCGATAAAAAAGAACACATGATGTTCCACACCATTTAACCGATCGACTCCCTCTTTTCCGTCCATATATAGTGCTCTGCTTACTTTTTTTCAGTCACCAGGTATTAAATTTCCTCAAAAATAATTTCTTTTGAATTTGGTAAAGATTTCCACATCATTTAACAGCCCATCTCTTTCTTCTTCCTCCTATACCTTCAAATATTATTGTCTTTGTTCACATTTTTCGGTCACCACGTCCCATTTTTTCCTATATTTCATTTACCCCTAGCAAATTATCAACAAAATATCAACTAAGCATTAAAATCAGAGTAAAAGTTTACCAGAAACTTTAAACTGGCATCTATAAAGTGTGCGCTTTGTTTAATTAATTCCACCAAATACTAGTTACCACCGGCTGACAGTAGTTGCACCCCCTACAAAAAGTAGCAATGTCTATACAGTTAAAACAATTTTACGTAATTTGTTATTACCCCTATTGGTCTATATGAAGGAATACAGAAACAAACATCCTGCCGCCAAGCAGAGACCGGAACAAATTCAATCACCACTAGGTCCTCCATCGTCGTCGCCTCTTCAACATCCCAGCACGTCGCAGTCTCCCATGCTATCACCATCTTTATCACCTCTAACGCAACACAATTCACCTTTAAACAGTCCAGGACCGTTGATCTCTTCTTCGCCGGTTCACAATCTTCTGCAGAGTCCAAATAGCATGCCTACGAATAGCATGTCACCTTTACAGCAAGCTTCGCCTAGAATTGGAACCCCGCATTCTCAAAGTAAGTAGCAAAAATTGCATTTTACGGTTTTTTTATTCTTTTTTGATTCAACAGGCGATGAAAGTCCAGGATCCGTTCAATCTCCTTCGCAGGTTTGTCTTCCTCCGCCAATGTCTCGGATGACTTCGCCTCAACATCGACGAGTGGTGACTAGTCCTGTTGGAATGTCCCAAATGAGATTCGTTAACAATACCGTGCTGCAACAGCGCGTCCGAATGCAATCGCCCATACAGAACTTCCAACAAAAATCAGCCACACCTTCTCCGCTAAATAGTCCAACCTCCCAACAATTGAACGTCAACCAACAACTTCAGCTACAAAAATTACAACAACAACAGATATTGGAAAACAACCAAGGAGATCCGAACGTTATCCATTCTCAAAGAACCACGCAGCTCCTGCAACACCGAAACTTCATAAGACAACAAGGTCAAGGTCAAGCTATCGGACAGCCTCAACCCTTAACCCCGCAACAACACCAGATGATGATCCAACAACAAAAACAATTGGCTCAGCAACAACAGCAGCAGATAGCGCAGCTGCAAGTCGCTAGGATGCAGCAGCAACAACAACAACAAAATAATCCACCGATTCCACCGAAAAGTCCGATGATAATGTCTCCGCACTCCATGCCTCCGTCGCCGATGCAAATGCCTCCGAAGAGTCCGATGGTTTCTTTCGGTTCTTCCAATCAACCGAATCCGAATTCTCCAGTGGCTCGAAGTCCTGTGTTCCATCAAGGAATGAATCAACCGCCTACGAGTCCCATGACGCATAATCTGAATCAACCGCCGAGTCCGATGGCTAGGAGTCCGATGATCCAACAAACTCAGTCTCCGCATAGTATGCGACGACCGACGAGCGCTAGTAGTAGTCCAGCTATGCCGGATCGACCTCTCAGCGTGGAGAATCATTCACCGAGAATGTCTTACACGATAGATCATCTGATGGCGGATAATATGCAGTACAACGAAAACTTCGACATGACGGATAATATGCAAGGAGGCGGTGGGAACCCGAATAATCCTTGTAATCCGATACCTTCACCACCGGATCTTCCGAAGTTTCGGTACTTTAAACTGGGTTTAAGAGGTGGGGCACCGATGTGGGGTTTTGGAAGAGGAGCGAAACGGATACCTACACCTCCGAACGTTTTAAATAAACCAGAAGATAAGGAGAAGTTGAAGAAAGAACCGCATTTGAATAAAGTTTCTATACTTAAAAGAAAAGTAGCACCGGGAAAAATGGGGTCGCTGGTGAGCACGGATTATAATGATTTGGACGACAGTTCTTCTACGCCTCCGATAACTCCACCGCTAGCGACGACTAGTAGAGGAAATGTGCAAAAGAAGAAGATGATTGAACAAACTTCCAAAGATTCGGTGATTGTGATGCACAGTCCGGAAAGAAAACAGTTGGAAATGATGGACTATGACGACGATACCAACACGGTGTTATCGGCGGAAGTTTCTCTAAGTTCCGCCGCTCAAAACGACGAAGACATGGTGGAGATAGAAACTTTGTCGCAGCAAGATTTAGCAGAAGGATTATCCAGTCCGTTGGAATCCGATCAAATATCCGACGAATATCTTTTATTTCCCGGCAATATGGTTGTGGATTTATCCGCCGAAAAGGAAGAAGACGAAACTGCTGATGAAGAATTCAACGACGAAAACATGCATATTGTTATCCGAAGCCCAACAACCAGCGATGATGAATATATAATGCAGAGTAAAGGGAAGAAGTATAATTTGGATACGCCAGAATCACCCGATCAAGAAGATAACGAAATGAACTACGAAGACGCTGAAGCTTTGATAGCGGATAGCAATAACACTCCCGAAGAATCGATTTCGACCAAGGAAGATTTCGAGGAGTTGATCGATGAAGGTTCCAGGAAAAATACTATTACTAAACAAGAAATTACCGCTAAACATATCAACGAATTCCATAAATACGCCGGGTTTTTGAACTATTCGAAAAGTTTAGCGCAAACTACGCAAACGCAAACTTTGACAGCGAAAAAAGCGCCGGCGAAAATAGCTCTAGTCACCGGACCGATTATACACAACTTAGCAGCGGCTAAAACAATTTCATCGCAATCTCAAAAAGTTACCAGCATCATCCTAACTCACAACTCTACTTTACGAAGAAACGTACTTAACGTACCGAAAATCGTTAGTACCGGCTCCCCGAATATAACAATAGTTAGTGCCAGTACTTCCCAAATATTACCGTCCAATTTCACCGTACCGGTTATTAGCGCAAGCGCCGTACGTCAACTGTCAAACGTCAAAGTTATCGATAAACCTTCTTCCACTTCCACTTCTTTATCGATTACGACGAGGGATAATAGTTTGCCGAAAAAGATATTCGAGGACGATTCAGTTTCGCCGGACAGTTCGAATTGCGACGACGACAAGTCGAAGGATTCGTTCGACGATAAAAGTAAAAAAGTGGAAGTTTTTGCGCCGAAACGTTCGGTTTCGAAAACATCCCCGCCGGTTATTATCCACAACACTCCCGAGTTGAAGATGACGGCGCAGATTATTCAAGAGAGTCAAACTCGAATGAAAATGACAGCTACCACGGAAACGTACGATTCGGTCGACGATACTAAGTCGGTGGTGATATCGATACCTTCACCGACTCCGTCGCAAGAACAGATGTTGGACAACATCGCTTTTCAAGCTTTGGAGAACAGACGAAGAGAATTCGATTCCATCGAAGACGTTTTGGATATGATTGAAAATATAACCGCCGAACCACCGGCTATTTTAGAAGAAAATGTAAATAAAAACGTCGAAAAAGAACCGGAAAAACCAACTAAATCAGTACCGCAACTTTCCCCCCTATCTCAACCGACCGACTTAACAACAAACTTAACCAACGCTTCCCAGCAACTCCGAACTTTATTATCATCTCTACAAACAACTTCGACATCTTCTCCCACTAACGTACAATCTACGGTTAAAAATTTCGGTCATAAAATTAGCAGCAGCGCTTCTCCCACCGCTACCCAACCGATAGTAGCTTCACGAGTAATACAACAAGCCGGAAGACAATCTCCCGTCATCACTACCATGAGTACCGTCATCGTACCGAATTTAAAACAAAAAGTAACCGTTACTTCCGCTAGTACTTCCGTGAAGTCGATCAACTACATAACGAACAGAACCATCGGGGGGATACAGTTGATGCCGGATCATCCTAAATTACCGCCAGTACAAAGTACTTTACAGAAAATCACCACGACTTCGAGCGATTCAAAGAAACCTTCGTTAACTTTAACGGCGATGTTGCAAAATCAACCAGCTGCTAATTTGACGACTAAATCTTCAGCTGAAACTATCACAGCTGCTAGTTTGTTGGGATCGCCGATTAGTTTACCGAGAACCGGTTTTACCACGTCTTTAGTTCAAGCGCAACCCACGGTGGTGGTACCGATCGTGTCTACTACAGTTGTCACCGTGCAAAATCAAACACCTGCTGTTAAAACTGGTACCGATACAATTACAGCTGGTAGTTTACTTGGTACCAGCAACGTTATAACCAGCACAAGTACCAGACTTCCTACGAATCTATTACACAGTCAGTTAACGAAAGTTCGAAGCAAATCCGTCGACGATATTAAAGATATTAAACAAGAAGATAAAACCGAAACACAAGAAACTTCTTTCGAGGATAAAGGATGTAAATTATCCGCCATAACGAGTACTAATTTGAATAAAGACGATTCGCAGAATGTTTTATTGAAGAAGTTACTGCAAAATACGGCTTGTGCTAGTACTCAATCCCCACCGCCTCCTAGCGGTACCGTACCGGTTTCTAACGCGGTTAAAGTACCTATAAGAGAAACTTCTTTTGTATCGAGTCCTAGTGTTGTTGAACAAGCAACTACGCAACCAACTCCTACTGTTGTTACCAGTCAACCTTTACCTCCTAGTAGGAGTACTAGTAGAGACGAATTACTATCCCCTAGGTCTTTGAGTAACAGTCAGGAATGTAGTTTACAAACCCCGCCGTTGATAAAGAAGGAAGTTGTAGCGGTGCCGCCGCCTCAACCGAGTCCTTTGCTAACGACGAACGAAGTTAAAAAGGAGTTTATCGACGAAACTTCACAACAATCGGAAGTTTCTGATTATAGTCGACCGGATATTCCTATTAAAGAAGAAATGGAAACTAGTGAGAATACGGTGGAAAAAGCTTTGATCGATAAGGAGGAGTTGAAGAAGCAAAAAAGGAGAATGTATCAACAAAAGAGACGACAGAATCAGATACTTAATAAGGAGTTAGCGGGGCAACCGAAAAAGAGAGCGAGGAAAAATTCTAAGATAGAAGAAGATTACGATACGTATATAGATGGAGTTTTAGCGCAGTTGAGACAACTTCCGCTTATAACAGTTTCCGAACCGGTTTTGAATCGTAACTTCGGAGTAGTACCTCTATTCGGTTTCGGGGATATGTCGAAAGTTGGCACTAAAGAATATTCCACTCAATTCGGAGATTTAGAAGGAAAATACGGACACGCTGAATTACCCGGTTACACGGACTTTTATTCGACAAAACCGTACGGGGATTTGGATCCGATACCGGAAAAACCGCCCGCTTCTACGCATCGAGGTTTCTACGACCAAGAATTCCCGTTGATAAGATTCGACACGGATGAACATAAAAAGTTCGATATGTTTTGTCGAGAAGATACTCCCGATAGTATATTGAGTAGTTCGAGTCCGGAATGCGTTCAGATCGAACCGCCTTGTAAGTTTATGGGGTTGAGATTGATTAGCGACAGCGAAGGTGAAGACGAGGACGATGATAAGGAAATGAACAAATCGAAGAATAGATTGTCGCCGATTGTGCCGATGATTCGACCGGTTCCGATCCGATTAAAACCCGTCGGTGGGATGTACGTCAAAGAAAACGCCAGTGAGGTAAGTCGCTTAACTTTGTAACGATAGAATATCTATAATTATTTTTTTGTATCTATTTCTATCATTAACTTTCTTTTTAAACCCTTTTTCTACGCCTTTGTCTATAAAACGAGTATCACTAAAACCCCTTTTCTACGTTCCGCCGTTCTAAAAAAAATGTAAAACAAAATTGCTTTCAAATTGCGCACGTCCCTACCCTTTGTTCTAAGATTTACGGCCTTTTCTGTTGTTGTTTCTATGCCGCTTTTCTGTTTGATGTGGGACACGTGTTTATTTGAACTACTTTTAAAGAATTTGTCCGTTAATTATTTGCCCCGCCTCCAGTTTAGAATCCAGCAAATCAGGATTGTTTATAACCGGCAATTTTCTTTTCTGGTGTTATTTTGTAACCCTTTTTTGTCTATAAAACGAATATCGCTAAAACCCCTTTTCTACGTTCCGCCGTTCTAAAAAAAATGTAAAACAAAATTGCTTTCAAAGTGCACACGTCTCTACCCTTTGTTCTAAGATTTATGGCCTTTTCTGTTGTTATTTCTATGCCGCTTTTCTGTTTGATGTGGGATACGTGCTCATTTTTAACCATTTTTAGAGAATTTGTCCGTTAATTATTTGTCCAGCTTCCAGTTTAGAATTAGCAAATCGGGGTTGTTTATAACCGGCAATTTTCTTTTCTGGCGCTATTTTTTGGAGAGTCTTCTATTAACTGTGTAGCGGAGAAGATGTGTCAAGAAAAGTCTTCCACTATCTGTGAATGCTTCTTGAAACGGCTCATGTTTTATAATCAGAGTGCAGGGGCTGTATTCTTGACTGTGGGAGTAGATCTTTCCGAGAGAACAAATATTTTGTCTTTATTCTGCCTGGCTACTCTGTCCCTGCAGTGACAAAGACAAAATATCTGTTCTCTCGGGAATCTTCACTTCCTCAGTCAAGAATACAGCTCCTGGTGGTTACACCGGGATAATGCAAGATGCCATACTTCTGCATATACTGCAGCAGGGATGCAGGAACCGAACTTGACAACTTGTAACAATACAATATCTATCGTTATTTTCTGTATCTACTTCTATCATTAACTTCCAAGTAATTTCTTTTTAAACCCTTGTTCTCCCCCGCTAATAACTCATAGAAGTTGATGCGGGGTAAATAAATGTTTTTTTTTTAAATAAAAAAAACCCTTTTTCTACGCCTTTGTCTTTAAAACGAATATCGCTAAAACCCCTTTTCTACGTTCCGCCGTTCTAAAATAATGAAAACAAAATTTTGTTTGAAATTGCACACGCCCTCACCCTTTGTTCTAGGATTTATTGCCTTTTCTGTTGTTGTTTCTATGTCGCTTTTCTGTTTGATGTGGGACACGTGTTTCATTTTAACCACTTTTAAAGAATTTGTCCCGCCTCCAGTTAATAATTCAGCAAATCAGGGTTGTTTATAACCGGCAATTTTCTTTTTCGGCGCTATTTTTTGGAGAGTCTTTTATTAACCGTGTAGCAGAGAAGATGTGTTACAAATCTACTATGAATGCTCATTAAGAAATATGTGATAACCCTTCGTGCCTTGATCGCTAATACAGCATAATTATTATGCTTGAATCTTATTGAAAACTTTTGTGTTTCAAAAGTTTGGGGTTGACCGTCCAGGCGCATAAGAGTATAGCGCCGAATGTTCAAATGTTTTCGTTTTAATCTGAAATAACGTCGAGAGGCTTTATCGATGATCTGACTTCATCAATGTTTCTTTTTACTTGTTAAGAGGATAATAAAAAATAAGTTGGCGTCCAAGTTATCCTTTCTGTACCAGCCTTCTTCCTTGTATGATGGTTCCAAAAAATCCTAATTTTGGGCGCACAATAACAGTTTTATAAGGGATTATTTCATTTTCCAAAATATCTATCTTCCATAGGCGTACATTTTATTTGTAAAAATGTCCATTCGTGACGGACTTATGATGTAATTTTTAAAGGGGGGTGGTTAATTTTTGAAAATTCACATTTGCCACTCCTTTTTCTATTTTTTATTGAAATTTTACCTCCGTCTATGGATATTTAATTGTCGTTTCTACACAGTATTGAGCACTGCTAATAACTTTTTTTTCTTATTTAGAATAAAGAAAATCTCGAATCTATAAACGTGCTAACGAAAAGTAAATCTGAGAATAAACCTTCGATTCCATCAAAAGATTCTGGTCACGTAACGGTGACTTTAACCCTAACATCATCAGCTGCCGAAGATATAATGGGAGTACTTAGAGATCTGGCGAATATTCTACACATACCGGCTCCTACCAGTTACCAAATTGTTGAAAGAACCACTACACCTCCGAGTCAAAAATTGGGATTGTACCGAACCAAAGGAAAAGACGGTAAAGAAGGAGCTCCCATCGATATACAGAGCATTCTTAACGGCGCTACAAAGTTCTGCAAACACTGCGACGTTATTATTTTAAGCAACATTATCCGAAGAAAAGTTTCCGATCTTCCGTTCCTATCCAAAGATTCCGAGCTTTTGAGCGACGGAGAAGAATTATTCTTCTGCAGTTACACTTGCTACATGCAGTTTGCTCTTATGCACAGATCCCCATCGATATCGGAAGATAAGGTAAGTTTAGTTTGTCCTTGAAATACAGGGTGTACCATTATAAAGTAACACATTTTGACGGTTGGAATGGAAATATATATATACGTGCAGTTTTCGCTAAACTTTTTATATTTTACATATACTTAATTTTTTGTTGTTTTTTTTCTTAATTTTTTTTTATTAATAATTTTTTTTAAAATTTTTTTTATATAATTTATTGTTTCTTTTTCCATTCTTAATTTTTTTTTATTACTTTCCTTTCAAATTTTTATGATTTTTTTTTCATTTATTTATTATATAATTATCGGTTTATTATAAATACAACACCCTATATTTTTCAATACCATCTGAAAGTCCCTTTCTTCCCCTTTCCAAAAATGTATAAATTATCGGTATATACTCAAGTTTTTAGGGAAAGATTTATTTTTTTATAAAAACCATGTCAATAACTTCCGAACGTAAATTATCACATTCTAACAGCTTAGAGCCATTTTTGACAGAAATAAGCCTATACACGAAAATCGATATTAACTTGGGTACAACAATTTACAGAATCGGGAAAATTAGAAAGAAAGAAAACATTTTTTTTATTCAATTAGATGGCTTTGGCAAAAACCAATTAGCCAGATCAATTTTTAATTATTTATGTCTCTAAAATTTATTTTTACACAGTTTTAACAGCATTGACATCTTTTTGTTAATGGTTAGTAATTGTGTGTCTGTAGTTGCTCTGTATAATGAAACTTTTTTTTTAATTAATACATTTTTTTTATTTTTTTTACATAATTTCCTTTTTTTTTAAATTTTTTTTTATCAAGTCAAGATTTTTTTTTTTCATTTTTTTTATACAATTTTTGTTTTGTTTTTTTTCAATCTTATTATTTTTTTTCTTATTTTTTTTCAAATTAATTTTTTATTAGTTTTTTCTTTCATTTTTTGTTTATTATTTTTGTTTTGTGTTTTTTCAGTCTAAATTTTTTTTTGTTTTTTTTAAATGTTTTTTTATTAATAATTTTTTTTTTTCATTTTTTTTTATATATTTTTGTTTTGTTTTTTTTTTCCTTTCTTAATTTTTTTCAATTTATTATTTTTTTGTTGTTTTTTCTTTTTCGTTGACACACTTACAATTTAAAACAAACATTTTTATTTACATGTAGGAACAAGGAACCAAACATAACTTCATAAAACACATCAAAACAAAAAAAACTATCTTTAATAAATAAGTTGTATGTGACCTCCATCTGCATCTCTACATAATCCTAATCTCATCCAAAAATTACTGAACGCATTAATCCCTTGTCTCATTTCCGAATCATAACTTTTCCAAGCTGTTAGAATGTGACAATTTACGTTCGGAAGTTATTGACATGGTTTTTATAAAAAATTAAATCTTTCCCTAAAAACTTGAGTATATGCCGATTGATGTATACATTTTTGGAAAGGGGAAGAAAGGGACTTTCAGATGGTATTAAAAAATATAGGGTGTTGTATTTAAAATAAACCGATAATTTCGTTTAAAAAATGGTCATTTTTTTTTCGAAACTTTCGAGAAAAAATATACATTCGGCAACTATGTCAATAAAGAAAATATAAGAAGTTTAGCGAAAACTATATATTTTTCCATTCCAGCCGTCAAAATGTGTTACTTTATAGTGGGACACCCTGTATTATTGTTCTTATATTTTATTTATTTATTTATTTATAGGCGGCTGAAATAATCAACCATCTTTCTCAGAAAGATAACTTGGAGACGAAACACAAAGACGCGTTCGATAATAAATCGATCACCGCTCAAAGATTATCCTTTGTAAATCGCGAATTGAAAAAAGAATACGATTCGATGGACACCGGCGATTATTACAACGAAAAGAAGCAACACGTGAGCGGGAGGATGTTCGAGTGCGCACCGTACAAACCGCCACCTATGAGGATTTACAAAAACGTTCGATACAAATTTTGGGGACCGGGTTGTTTACAACCGAATCAAAAACATAAAATTCCAACGGATAAAGAAATCATGGAATTGTTGTATCGGATGCAGATCACTGTAACGCCGCAGTTTATGCCGGAAGATAGCAGGAAGTGCATGTTCTGTCAAGGTAAATGTCAAAACTTTATAGTTCAATAAATGAAGGGATAAAGTTCCTGAAGACTTTGCTTTGGGTTCAATTTGTAGGTCACTGCAGGTGTTTTTAAACTTAACGCGATTGAGTTTACGGAAGGGGGGGGGGGGGAATTGCCCCGTAAACACTGGAAAACGGGTTTCTCGCTAATATACTTTGGCAAGTTCATCTGAAGCCGTGGAAGGAATGCAAAAACGAAAAACATTCGATATTGCCACGTTTAACTATGAAAAAGCTAAAGTGCTAAGTATATAGTGATAATAATTGGTAAAGGGACTTTTTATTATTAACAATATTGTAACGTTTACTCTAATTTATATTTACAGATTTACATTCAAATACAGTCCTTATTTAATAATTTGTATAATACACTAAACACTCACTAACTAAAATTTATATGAGAGTCACTTAATAAACACTTTATCGAGGCGCGATTGCTTTCTTTCAGTATCAACACTAACTGACTAACTAACTCCGCTGCGATGCTCGTCGCTTATATTTATACTCGCACGTCTTGTAGTTCTAGAAAACTCTCGAAGTTCTGGTGGATGCGCTGGGTTTTTCTAGATGTTACGTATTCCAGATCATTCTCGAAAATAAGGCGGAGGAGCCATAGTGGTATCATATGGGAATTTCACTGGGGGCACTAATTGAGCACATTAATGCAGCAGCTCGCGTAACAATATTAACAATATGATTGAACGTTAATTCTTTAATGTGCTTTTGTTCTAAACTGCGTAAGTCAGAGCTTAAAATAATGGTAAAATTAGTGAAATTAAATTGAAATTGTGGAAAATACGAGCTGTGACGTCAGAGAATACGGGCAATACCCGTGACGTCACAGCGTTAGCGGAATTTCCGAAGAGTAGTACCGTTTAGGGTGCAGTCCGTGTGCCCTGAGGTAGGCACCACGGTGGAATCTGATTGGCGCAGTTGTCACTGCGTCAATCAGTACCTTACCAGATCGTGGTGAAGCTACGGAGAAGCTTTACACGAAACCAGTTGTATTATTTAACCAACAGAAGAAAACCAGTTCCAAAGGAAGTTGTGAAACTTAGTTATTCAATCGGCACGGTACTCCTCCAGCATATTCACGGTACCATTTTATAGTCACACCCTGAAGGAGGAGTTAGTCTTCGATCGATAACGCTTTTTTTCTTGGATTTTGTCTATTAACATTATTTTTCCAATTTATGAATATTAAAAGATGATCACTTTTCCAAATTTTCAAGCTCTGGCAGCGTTGTGGGAAAACCATAATTACCACACCCTCCGAACTACATAAATGGTGATTTTTATCGAAGGGCCTGACCAGCTGACTTGTTATTGACAAGCGCGTGCGTGTGTTCTTCCCTCTCACCGCCAAAGAGGAGGGGGTAAGCTTAGGAAGAATTTCATTTTCCACAGACTTACTTTTTTAGTAGATACCTAAAAGTGAACTAGGAAAAAATTGTGGCTCAGGGAAAACCTGGAAAAGTCAAGGAATTTTATTTTGTAAAATGACTATGAACCCTGCTTTTTAGGTCTCATTATCTCGTTAACTGTCAAATTTTAGGAAAAAGTTCTCTAATTTGCATATTTAGCTAGATATTAGCGAGAAACCCGTTTTCTAGGGTTTACTGGGCCGTTCCCCCCCCTTCCGTAAACTCAATCGAGTTAAGTTTTTTCTCGTTTAAAAACACCAGCCGAGGGCAGAGAGCTACGGCCCGTAGCTCTCTGCCCTCGGCTTTTCTTCTCCGCACCATTGCCAGGCCTGTAAATGTAAGATTTTGATCCACAGCACTTAGGCCACAATAGGGTACAAGCATAAATTTTGCTATTGGTGGGAATTGTCGCTTTATCAGGTCTCCTAAAACCTTGCAAGCCTATTTTTTCAAAAAAATATAAACTTCACTTTTAAACTGACTTTAAAAATCATAAAATTTGAAAGTCCGCCAAAACGCGCTTTACGTCATAAAGATGGTTGCCCCATCCGTTGACGTCACTCCATTTGTTTACGTTTTTATTCGTGTATCACGCTTGTGACCTAATTTGTTTCTGAAAGCTTTAAAATGTTATTATGTAGAATGACTATGAACCCTGCTTTAGGTCTCATTATCTCGATAACTGTCGAATTTTAGAAAAAAATTATTGAGACCATTTTTGTAGATAACAGGACGATCTTCATTTTTTATCTTAAGAAAAATTCTCTAATCCGTATATATAGCCAGATATTAACGAGAAACTCATTTTCCAAGACTGTAATTATCGCATCAAACGCGTTCCAATACAGTGCTGGGTCGTCTCCCTCAATATAACTTCAATAACTTGAATAAAGTGGGACTACCTGCGAACCGAAATACTACTCCCTGAACTGATATTAGTTTGGTCTCCGAATTCACACCTGAGGTGCTCTCCACATTGAGTCGCCGTTGCAATTTATCTTGCCTTATTATTTTAAATAAATAATAGGTAACAAAATTGGCCCCACGTTGGGCGCCAATGAAACACTATATATTTTATTGTTCGCCGATAAAACAGAAGTTGCTCAATTTCGCAGATGAAATTGTGATATTAAATGACGAAAAAAAATACCTAGCACAATAATACAGTTGTTTAAAGATGAAGATGTGTTTTTTAAGCGTCTTTATGACCTACAAATTTACCCCAGAGTGAAGTCTTTGGCGACTTTTCAGAAGGTTTCAATATTTTCAGGTGTTTGGACTATTCCTAATAAACGTTTTTTTGTTTTAAAGGTATCGGTGACGGAGTAGCCGACGGTCCAGCTAGACTTTTAAACTTCGAAGTAGACAAATGGGTTCACTTGAACTGCGGACTTTGGTCCGACGGAGTTTACGAAACAGTAAACGGAGCTTTAATGAACTTAGAAAACGCTTTACAAAACAGTTTAACAACGACTTGCATCCACTGCAACATGTTAGGAGCGACCATAAGATGCTTCAAAACGCGCTGCTCCAGCGTGTACCATTTATCCTGCGCCGTGAAGGATAAATGCGTGTTTTACAAAAACAAAACCGTTTACTGCGTTGCGCATCTTCCAAAACACGAAAAAGACAACGAACTAACAACTCTATCAGTTTCCAGAAGAGTTTATGTGAATCGAGATGAAAATCGACAAGTTGCAGCGGTGATGCATCACACCGACACCGACGATCTACTTAGAGTCGGGAATTTGATCTTCCTCAACGTCGGACAGCTACTCCCGCATCAGCTACAAAACTTCCACACTCCCAATTATATTTATCCGATCGGATACAAAATAATTCGATTCTATTGGAGTATGAAGAGGTTGAATAAACGTTGTAAATATATTTGTTCCATCCAAGATATGTTCGGTAAACCGGAGTTTAAAGTAGTCGTCAAAGAACCGCCGGACGAAGACGTGGAGTTTGTAGATCCGACGCCGAAAGGTGCTTGGCAAAAGATCTTGGATCAAATAACTTCGCTGCGCAAAGACAACGATTGTTTGCAGATGTTTCAAAAGTTCACCACCGGCGAAGATCTTTTCGGTCTAACCGAACCGGCGATCGTAAGAGTGCTGGAAAGTATGCCCGGTATCGAAACTTTATCCGATTACAAATTCAAATACGGTCGAAATCCTTTGTTGGAACTACCTTTAGCGATAAATCCTTCGGGAGCTGCGAGGACCGAACCTAGATTGCGGAATCAGATGCATTGGAAGAGATCGCATACGCAACGGACTACTTTATCCGCCCTTCGACCTATTTTCGGTCCTTCACCGTCGGGACCAACTCCGAGTACTCCGACTTTGGGGGAGTTGTCGTGTCCTTATAGTAAACAATTTGTGCATTCGAAGAGCTCGCAGTATAAGAAGATGAAGCAGGAGTGGCGGAATAATGTTTATTTAGCGAGGTTAGTGATTTTTTCCCCGATTAAAGACAGTTTTTGACAGTTTTTTATTATTTTTAGATCGAAAATTCAAGGTTTAGGTTTATACGCAGCTAGAGATTTGGAGAAACATACGATGGTTATCGAATATATCGGGGAAATTATTAGAACCGAGTTAGCGGAATGTAGAGAGAAACAGTACGAAGCTAAAGTAAGATTTTAACCGTAAAATTGTTTATTTTCTTTAATAATTTGTTTTTTAGAACCGAGGAATTTACATGTTCAGATTGGACGAAGAACGAGTTGTGGATGCCACTTTGAGCGGTGGTTTGGCGAGGTACATCAACCACTCGTGCAATCCGAATTGCGTCGCTGAAACCGTCGAAGTCGAACGTGACGTTAAAATTATCATTTTCTCCAAGAGAAGGATATTAAGAGGGGAGGAGGTAAGTAATCATAGATTAGAATTGGAGTGGCTCTTTGTCTTATCCCACTGCGACCTTTGCAGATTTATTGTGGTCCTCCCTATATTTATAACTCATATCTAGCTTCATTCTTTTTATTAGCCTGGTTACCGCCTCCTTTGCGTAGCTCTCTGCCCTCGAATTTTCTTCTCCGCACCATTGCTAGGCCTGTATCTGTAAGATTTTGATCCACAGCACTTAGGCCTGAATAGGGTACAAGCATAAATTTTTATATTGGTGGGAATTGACGCTTTATCAGGTCTCCTAACATCTTGAATGCCTATTTTTTCAAAAAAATCCGCCAAAACGCGCTTTACGTCATAAAGATGGGTTGCCCATCCGTTGACGTCACTCCATTTGTTTACGTTTTTATTCGTGTATCACGCTCCGAGTTCTTGTGACCTAATTTGTTTCTGTAGGCTTTAAAAATGGATAAAGCCGTAAAAAAACTTTGTATTCCAAGTATTGCATTGTTCCAGAGTATAAATCAACGTCTATTAAAACTCCAGACAAAATATTTGTCACTTTACCTGGTGGCGCAAGCAAAAATACACTTAAGAGCTGTGCGTCGAAACATAGACGATATTCCGACAAATACTACTGCTTTTGTTTGTGAAGACCTTATTTATGTAAATACCTACTTCTATGTTGGTAATTTTTATTCTTACACGTCATGGTCTCAAACAAACATATACATGATATTTTTACGTCGATGAAGCAGTTAATAGTTGTTTAAAATACAATATAAACACAACTACACATAACCTAATGCAATACCGGCCATATTGACATAAGTAAACAAACATTGGCCCATTGTCCATTCTTGAGGTTCAGACTTCCTCCTTGCTCGTCATCCAGCCTACTTGTTTGAAGTAGGCGATAACGTCGCCGGAAGTTGGCTTGTGTTAGCCTGAACTCGCCGAATACAGAAAACCTAAATTGAGAGAGTGTCGGGCATTCACAAAGAATGTGTTTGACAGTCTCATCTTCCTGTTCACATCCTCTACAGAGTGAAGTGTCAGACTGACCCAGTCTGTAGAGGTGTTTTCGTAGGTGGCAGTGACCGGTCAGAATACCCGTGGCTGTCTGAAGGTTCTGTCTGTTCATAGTCACGTATTTTTTGGCTACTTTGCTGTCCGGATACTGCAGCAGTTCCTTGGCAAGCCTGCAACCAAAGATTACAGAATAAAAATATAAGATGTTTCACTCGTTCGAATTTATCGCATAAACCGTAAAGCACCGATGCCGCTGGTGACTTGATGGTACAGTACGTCGCTACGTCCTTACTTGCATTTAATTTGGTATATTATACGGGACGTCGCCCGTCATAGAATATCTCGTTATTTTTTGTATCTACTCCTATCATTACATTCCAAGTTATTTCTTTTCAAACCCTTTTTCTACGCCTTTGTCTCTGAAACGAATATCGCTAAAACCCCTTTTCTACATTCCACCGTTTTAAAAATATGAAAACAAAATTGTTTTCAAAGTGCACACGTCCTTACCCATTGTTCTAAGATTTACAGCTTTTTCTATTGTTATTTCTATGCCGCTTTTCTGTTTCACGTGTTCATTTTAACCACTTTTAAAGAATTTGTCCGTTAATTATTTGCCCCGCCTCCAGTTTAGAATTCAGCAAATCAGGGTTGTTTATAACCGGAAATTTTCTTTTCTGGTGCTATTTTTTTGAGAGTTTTCTATTAACTGTGTAGCGGAGAAGATGTGTAAAAAATCTTCTATGAATGCTCTCTAAGAAAAATGTGTTAAAACTTGTGTCTTGATCGCTAATATAGCATAATTATGCTAGAATATTATTAAAAAGTTTTGTGTTTTAAAAGTTTGGAGTTGACCGTCCAGGTGCATAACAGTATAGCGCCGAATGTTCAAATGCTTCCGTTTTAATATGAAATGACGTCGAGAGGCCTTATCGATGATTTGACTCTTTTTACATGTTAAGAGGATAATAAAAAAGAAGTTGGCGACCAAGTTATCGTTTCTGTACCAGCCTTCTTCCTTGTATGACCAACCCTGGGATATACCGTTACTTATTAACAGTTCTACGTGCCGGTGATGATCTTTTTCTGTCGCTCTTGAGTCAAAGCGGACACCGGTTACCGTTTACCGGGAGGTTGCAAGTTGACGCTGGTAAGACATGTTGCAAATTGGCCCCAAAGTGTTATGTTACAAACTATTCTACGGTCAGCAGCTTCACCATATCTAAGTCCCATTGAAACATATTTTATTTCACCCAGTTTTCTGGTTTGCATGTGATTTTAATTAATAATAATAATTGTGCTTTGTTTTTTTGGAATACTTTCCAGACAAACTATACATTGATTAATTTTTCTTTCAGCTGGCGTACGATTATAAATTCGACATCGAGGACGATCAGAATAAGATATCGTGTATGTGCGGAGCACCGAATTGTCGTAAATGGATGAATTAAAAAGAGAGTGGGACGTTTGTAAAGATTTTTTTTATGTATAAAAGGAAATTGTTGCAATATTATTTAATATGACCGTGTAAATAGTCTATTTACGTAAATAATTTTTGTAAGTCATCGGTATACGACTGTTTATAGTGCCATTTTTATACACATTCCACTAATATTTTTGATGAGGGTTGTTGTTTGGCCAGTAGTCGAACAAAAAAAAATTCAATCCTATTTTATTGTTTCTAATACTGCAATTCTCCATCTTTTTATTCAGATCCTATTATTTATCGTATTTTATTGTTTGTAATTGTTTATCTTACTGCAATTCTCCATCTTTTTATTCAGTTTCTATTCTTTATACAAGCTTGTTGCTTTTCATCGTTTTAATTCTTAAAACTTCAACTTTATTTCAATTTTATCGATGAAAATCAATCCCATGTCTTTTTTTTTCGGTCAGCTGGACTACTGGTCTGAATTTTGAAGTGTTGTTTGGTTCAAGTATTTGTTAAATAAATAGTATTTTCAATATACAATAATTACACAACAGTTAGGGACCAAATAGGTATATATTAGTATCGTTCTATGCATAAATCTGTTGTTACGTGTTAGCTTTTGGAGACTAGTCCCTATTTTAAGACCAATTTGGGGATAGTTTTAATCGAAAATTGAAAAAAATATGCTAAATTAGGTACTCGATAATAGTTGGGACATCTACTACATCTAGAAATTCAGAGAGCTGTACGAAGACAAAGGATTCTCAACAGTTCATTGGTTATTTTCATAATTTTTGATTAATTTTACCCCCCAAATGATCTTTTGTTGTTCTCTAAACTTAGATGTTTGTATATAAGCAATTTATTTATTTCTCTACGTTTTATATAATAACTGCGAATAATGTAAATAATAAGTAAGAATGAAAAAAGAAGCCGTTGAATTTTGAAACAGAACCGAGAATTTTTAAATAAGTTTCTAATAGTGTGTAGATTGAGTGATTTCATTACCGAAAATGGCTTTAACAAAACACATTCAATAGTGATCCTATTTTAATCGACATTTTAAATATATTTGAAAGAATGATGAATATGCTGTATACAAATGGTCATTTTTGGTAAACTAACAAGAGAATTGCTGTGCAATATTAACTTAATAGGTTTTTATAAAAATATTGTTGTAACTTTTTTTTAAAACGATTGGACAAAGTCCTCAAACTTCTTGCATAGGTAATACTTTTGTAAATATTAGTTTTTTTAGGAAGGTAAATTGATTTAAATGGGATATTTAATATGGTTATCCATTTTTTCCTGCTTTATACATACGATTTTTATTGTTTTATTTTTATTTTTTAGATAAGTGACAATCACTTTTTATTAGGTTAATTCTTCGCTATAAAGAAAACATACACCATTTAGCAGTGTGTCTATTTGTACAAGGTTTATTTGTATCTGTAAAATATGTAAATACAGCAAATAACATATTGATAATTTTAAAAGAGTTTTATTATTTTTCTTTGTCCTGATATTCCAGATTGAAGAGCAACTTCTTGACTGTAAGTATGACAATACAATTTCTAATATTATGTTGTGTACTTGCCATTTTTTGTAACATCAATTCTTTACTTTTTTTATGGTTAATTAAGCATCATACTCTTTCAACTTCTTCAAATATCCATTTATAATATAGAATGTACTATTGTTTTTGAGGTCCAGCATTGACAAGGCTAACATCCAGCAGCTATCAGTCTATTTCGCTAAACAGTCCAGTAATACCTTGTTTAATATGTTGGCATAGTTGAAAATCTTGATGAGAATCAAATTTGATATACAATTCAATATTCAATCAATAAATTTGTTTACATACATTACACCATAGACAAATAATATTTATTTCTCTATGGATTCCACTGAAGTAATTGACAGCTGATATTTAGCGTTAAGGTAAGTCAGCACGAAAATAGTTTGCGACCAAAGATTACGCGCAGGCGTCTGCAGCACCAATAAAAACTGCGGATTCTTTATACTTCTGACACATATTAGTATTGTGAATGCGCTAAATATAAATTTGAATAGTGGGCTATGAATTCAAAATAACTAAAACTGACGCTACGTTTCCATTTTGTAATTTGTAGTGTGTAAGGTGAAGACATTTTTCTATTTTAAATGTTACGTAATTGTGTGTCGAGGTGTATGTGTACTTATTAACTTGTGGTAAGACTAACTTGCTTAAATATTTAAAGTATTCGTTGTGACCTTTCCGGTCTTACTATTTATTTGATTTATGTTGTTTTCATGTTTTTTCGCACTGTTTGATGGTGTAAAGAAAACACACATGATGCAATTTCCCATCAATTTATTTTATTAAATATACTATCTTTAAAATGAATACAATTAATATATTATATTAGGGATATGCTTCGATCTACTTTAATCTGATGCGTGAAAAGTAGCCTACATTTTTAATACAGATTATAAAATGATTGGTGATATATTACATTTAGCAAGTGGTGCTATCGATATACTTATTACTCGTGTCTCCGTATTAATTCACCGGAGCCAAACGGTGAACAGCGCTGATGGTAGGTATATATTATGATAACTTAGGAAGTCCATAATACCTAAAACGGAAAAGTCTTCTTCAAATAAGTTGATTAACCACTAATTCTATTTGTTTTTCTATTGTGCTACCCCTTAAACTAACCCTTCTTGAAGTATCTTTCCTTTTCCTTTCTCTATTTTATTCGATTCTTTTCTGGAGGTGCTAAAGGATAAGTAGAGAGGTAGGTACAGTCAAAGTCAAATGAAACGCACAACTAGGTACATTAGTTTAAGACTGCATTATTCAAACATCTGCTATCTCCATCAAACAGATCTACGTTTTTTAGGTCACAATTGAAGTATTTCTAATACATTTTAACGAAGGCTTATCCTAAATCATTGAAACTAATTGAATTTTTATTAATTTTGGTGTTTGTCTTTTGCGTTTCATTTGACTTTGACTGTACATTGTTTTCGTAAGTTATAATAAAAATCTTTCTAGAAACACAAGATTATAAAAACTCTTCCAGCACATATAATTTTAATAAAAATGATGAGAAGTACACGTAGTAGAAGGTTTTTGTAGAAAATATTACAAGTTAGAATATTAAAAAGTCAAAAGATTTGTTCCAGCTGTCAGTTATGAACCGTTCTAGAACTATTTCAGAACTTTTGCGAACGATATCCAGAACGGTTCTATTGACAACTGGAACCAAACTAAGGTGAAGTCTGCAGGAAAATAGTCTGCGACAATAGTTTACGCAAACTGACAGCTGTTTGTCGCACCAATAAAAATCGCAGAATTTTTATATTTCTGACAGATTAATGTGGATTGGCTCTGTAAAAATTTATATAGAAGGCTATGAATTCAAAATAATTAAAATAGACGCTGGGTTTGCCATTTTGTTGTGTGCTTCTTAAATGATATTCCGTTTTAATTATTAATTGTGTTTCGTTGTGTATGTGTAATAACTTGTGGTAAGTTTCATTTATATTATTTAATTGTCTATTATATTTTTGAGAAAGTTTAATCTATAAAGAAAACACAAATGATACAATTTCCTAACAATTTATTTTCTTAATTATACGTACATTAAAATATATACAATTATCGATACCTATATTATAATTAGGGATATGCTTCGAGCTGTTTATATTAAATTAGGTACTACTCTAATCACAAAGCGTACAAAAATAGCCACATTATGATATAGATTCTAAAATTATTCTTATGATATGTTCAAATTATGATATATTACGTTAACAAGTATTACTATCCATATTTTTATTAAACCATTGGATAGGGAGAAATTGTGAGCAGGGCTGGAACTATGATAACTTTGAAGGTCTACCACTCCTAAAACAGATAATTATTTTGATTAATTTAAACGAATTTTCATTTATCAGGGGTGTAGGTTGAAATTATAAAGGGTTATTTTTGTTGTGAACATTTCTATTAGCCATAGGCGTACGTTAAAATTTTTAAAAGAGGTTTATTTATTTTTATTTTCACTTTTATCGACTGGCAATATTTTTTTATAGTCTCACCTTCTAAACTAACTCTTCTTGAACTATCGTTTCTCGATTTTCTTGTATCCGAGTCGTGATACTTGTGACTGGAGCCGCTAAAAGATATATTGTCTTCGTAAGCTGGAATAAAAATAAAAAGAGATACATTTTTTTTTTTTTTTTGGACTATTTCACTAGGGTAAGTTGATAATTGACAAAATTTGAAGGTTTTGAACTGGCAATTTTTTGTTTTGTCGCGGCAATTTTTTGACGTTTAATATATCAAATCTATGTGTATAAAATTCTATCACTCTGTGATAAAATTCAATATAAAATCTTTGTTAGTGGTTTCTAAGGAAACTAAGTTGTATATTTATTTATTCATTTAACTGTCTAAAAATTATTAAAACTGTTTCAAAAAATTAAATAAGTATTATTAACATGAATAATACAAGATTTGGAAATATAAAATGTTAAAAATGTCTTTCGCAAAATTGCCAAGCAGCAAACTTTCATGACAATCGAAAAATGTTGCAGACAAAATTTTCACTCTCGTGGTATTATATATGAGCATTTCTTACCTTGTTGCTTCTTATTTGTATGTAAATATTGATTGGGGTTGGGGATTCCTAAAACATATTTTTTGTTAATTTCTATCGACAAAATTTAATGATATAAATAAAAAGACTCACTGTATACATTAATAGTCCCCTCCATATCCCCCAATGAATTTTTGGATATGCATTTGTACACTCCGTAGTCTTTCGGCTCCAGCAAATTGATCCTAAGTTTCATATGCACCTTGAAACCATCTTCAATAATTTCAGGAACGAACTTATTACCTACAAAACGGAAAACAAGTTAAATCGCTGTTATACGATAAATCACGAATAGAATTTAATTTTAAACTTATCCGTATACCCATCAATTTAAACCAGGGCCTTGTAGTATTAAGTACTCGATCATAGAAAATCGTTACCGCATAGCAACTTGTAAATTTCTACCTTCTTCCCGTTAAAATGGCTGAATGCCTATCTCCCCCCTTTATCCCCCGTCATCTCCCGCGGGATATCTCCTTGCAACTATCTTCTAATTAGTCCGATAGCTATGATCTTACAAATGTAGGATTTAGAAATAAATCTGCGTCTATTAAAACTCGAGTTTTTCGAAGAATAACTTTATCCAATCATCGGACAAACGTCAAACATGTCAAAATTGTTAAATATTTATTCCAACTTTGTGTAATCTTATTTTATCCGATTGGATTTTTAACTGGACTAAAATCCGACTGGCTTTCGATCCTTTCTATCATTTCCCTACGGTATAGTCCTTAGAACAATTCTACTTACTGTGAGGAATAATTTCTCCAGTGTCTTTGGTCCAATAGTTTATTGACTTTGGGAAAGCTTGAGAGAAACACTCCAGAATAACTTGCTGGTCATCGTAAGCTCCTATTAACTGATATTGTATCCAAACTGATGGAGCAACTGGAAAATAAAAATTTATTTAAAATGGACAAGGAGTGAAAAAGTAATTTTTTTGGATGTCGAATGTGATTTATTTTAAAATGAATTTTAAATGATAACTTTTTTGGTAAAATCAAGGTAGGCCAGTCGGTATGGGTCAGCTTAGACCAAAAATACAAGTAATTAGTAATACGGCTGATTTTTTTTACAAGTAACCTAAAGTATGTAGATTAATGTAGAAAAAAGTTTATCAGTCTATCATCATCAAAAATCTTTTTTTTTTTTTTAAATTTCTCAATATTTCACGCTGGGAGGAAGGTAGAGGAAAATAAAAAATACCACCGTGTAGGGGAAATGTTTTTCAATAAAAAAGGTTTCCTGCGTTTTTTTCGTCCGATCAATGGTTTGTCCGGAAAAAATTCGGTAAACTAAGTGTGTGTTCCGCATCCGCGCGACATCTACTTTCTGAATTGCGGAAAAAAATATAAATATTTAATCAGAATTGTTTTCCAATCATTGGTAAGAGTTGAAGTTGTAAATAATAAATAAAAGGTAATAAATTAATTTTTACATATTTTTATTGTAAATATGCCAAAAATTTTGAAAAAATAAAGAAGATTCCTACCCGAATCTATAAAAATTACTTCAGTTTTATTAAAGATACAGTACTAGATATACGGTGCGGTGGAAAAAGTGTTACCCCCACCCCTATTAACTAATTTGTTACATTGAATGTTTAAATTCAGTTACCAACATTTACAGTTTAGGAAATATTTATTTAGAGACAAAACAAATCCAACCCTCCAATGAAAAAACCTACCGTCAAGCCAACATAATTCATTGAATTCTTGCAAAGTAAGATTAAAACTCTCGAATATTTCAGACTTCGTTAATTTTTGAACCAAAGTGTTATACATTTTTGAAATCAGTGTTCCAATAGGTTTCAAATGAGGTGTCGCACGATGCACTTTCTTATTTAAAAAAATCGAAGGGGGGACACCCCCATGAAGAGGGATTATGTCAGGTTCGAAACTTTTATGTCATAACACTCATAACATACTAGGAGATATAAAAATAGAGTAGTTAAAAGAACAGTTATTATATATTATATTCTTGTAAATTCTAGATTCCTGAAATTTACAAGATAATGAAAAGAGTCGTATTTCGTAATTAGGGAAAATTAATTATCCGTAAATTTTATTTATAGAGCAGACCTCCTAAATAACAGTTTCCATCCTTCGAAAAATTGTTCCTATGCCACCTTATTATATAATATATTTTTTATTTAGATACTTGGTTTTTGATTAGAATATAATTTGCTAAAAATGAATATATGCTATGACAAAAAAAGCCATATTAAAGCTGACACGTTCCTCTTCAAAACGCCGTATTACAATAGTTTAAAATGTACTCCGCCGCGCTTTAGAAAATAGAGTCGCGCGGATGCGGAACACATACTTAGTTTACCGAATTTTTTCCGGACAAACCATTGCTCGGACGAAAAAAACTCAGTTAACATTTATTGTTGCAAAACACTTCCCCTACACGGTGGTAATTTTTATTTTTCTCTACCTTCCTCCCAGCGCGAAATATTGGGGAATTTCGAAAAAAAATTATTTTTTTCTCTAATTTGGGAAATCGATAGACTGATAAACTTTTTTTTATATTAATCTACATACTTCGAGGTACTTATGAAAAAAAAAATCAGCCGCATTGCTAATTACTTGTAGATATTACCCCTATCGTCTGGCCTAATGATGATCATGAAGAACGCATTCGTTAGGCATGTCGTAGATTATATCAGAGCGTTTTAAAGCTTGTATGGAATATGTGGGAAATGTTTTTCAATTTTTAGTGTTATTAAAATCCTGTAAATCACACAAAACTTATATTTCAATCTCAAAATACCAATCTACTTGTAAATTTTCAGAATTTTTCTTCTAGTTTTCTTCTAAAGTTAACCCAGCTTCACTAATAGACTGAATTTTCCATGAAACAGGTCCTTGTACTTGATTTTATTTCTCTATTAGTTGATAAGACCTTCCATTAGAGCAATTTTCATTGATTCAAATAGTGCGTGTCGCTAGAATTTTCACCAAAACTATTTTGAACATTTTCTTGTTGTAGGCGTGTTAAAAAAAATATACGAAAATCTATTTATAAATATAATTTAACCCAAAAAGCAAATATTACAAAATAAAATGTAGATATATAAGAAAGTTAAAGGGCTCCACTTTTTCCCTTAATGTTTTATTGAACGTGAAGTATCGTGAAATCTCTCATATTCGCGGTATTATGTATGAATTGAAATATGAATCAAACACCGAAACTGCGCTAGATCTCGTTCGATTTGGAGGAGATTCCGCTAGAGAGAGATTTAGATGTGATAAATTCTACTTTCATTTCGATACAATTTTATCCCAAAAAGGCCAAATAGTAAAGGAGTTAAATAAAATTAGGTTAGTTTTCAGGATTTCATATCAAAAACTTGCGAGATAGATAAAGAGGGGCTAAAAACACATTTACTAGTAGTCCAGTAATCGAAGGTGTCAACATGGGCAACTGGTCCAGCAAGAGCAATTTTTTTTTAATTTGCAGATTATGGTAGGCACATTAAATTCCCAAAATGTCAGGTACCTGACCTATGTGGAAGGGTGGGAAAATGGCTCTGAAATTCCAGAAAATTCGTTTTCCCGCGATATATGCCTAGATTTGACCACTGGAGAATTTTTGTTCAGACGAAAAATAAAGAGCAGTACCTTACCCAGAAAAATGATCCTAAGCATTTTTTCGAAAAATTAGGTGATTTCCGAGATACATGGCCCGAACGCCGACACAAAATTGAGATCCAGGCCGGCTTATAGAGAGCACGCTCTTAGGGTACGACGTCCCCAAGTAAATTACTAATTTTTTTATAACTCGCGTGAAAAGCAATATTTTTTAATGAATCAAAATGCGGGTGAAAGAAGGGATCTGTGGCTACTAAAGCGTGTTTTTATCCACTCAATTCGTGCTCCTGGGTCATTGGAAAACCAGGCCAAAATTCGTCATTGCTAGATTTTTTAATGCTTCCATGGATTTATTCATATTATTTTTATTAAGAGTTATTTCAGCCAATCCTATTGGATAATGGTTCTTTGGGGGGTACTTTATTTATTCCGAAACAATGCTACCAATAATTCGCCCGTGTCTTTTTGAATAATGTTTTTTCCAAGAGGCGATTTTTGTGAATTTCTGGAGTTTTCTCGAGCGCTCTGGTTTATCGGGAAGTGAAATCCAAGTCATTATTAGTTTTGTTGTTATTATCAAATAATAAATTTAGAAATTTTTATTGATAAAAAAAAAGGAAAATATTGAAAATTCTTGAGCTTCTTTTTTTTGGAGCACACGGTGAGGTTTCATTTTTTTAATTAAGATCATTAATATTGTTGTGGGTGAAATGACATCTAATGATTTGATAAATATTGTTCATTCCTGTAGAAAAAAGTCGCAGAGGATTCTAGTATGCCCGTGTGTTTTATTTGTGATCAAGCTCTGACTGAAGACGTTACAACGGTTACCCAAGGACTAGAAACGTCAGTTTTTAAGTTTCAGAAAACTGTGAACTTTTCAACCACTATTTTTGCAAAAAATTTTGGTGTAACGAAAAAAATCGTGGGGTCAACATTTGTAGGTAATGAACTGCTCTTCATTTTTTGTCTGAACAGAAATTCTCTAGGGATCGTAGTTCGGGAGATATCGGCGAAAAACGGATTTTCGGGATCTCTGGATCCATTTTCCGACCCTCCCACAAATTTCAGGCACCTGACATTTTGGGGGTTCAATGTACCTACTACCTGCAAATTAAAAAAAAAAAATTCTTGCTGGACCAGATGCCTATGTTGACGGTATTTTTCGCCTTCATTTATTGGACTATAGCTAAGCCATCTTCCTAAGAGACTCTCTAATTCCCGCTCGTCGTCTCATTAGCCACTTCCAATCCCCCAACCCTGATCAAAAGTCAATTAAGGGCTCCTTAAGAATGTCTTATAATTTTTCACGACCTCTTTGGACATCCTGTATATTTATTTACACCTATTTGCTTAATTACAGTTTCCTGTAACAATTTAAGTAAAGCGTCTATTATTGCTACTTACATTGAACGACGAGCTTTATTCTTTTACTAACAGATGGCGGTATTCCATTTGTCGCTATACAAAGGTACGGTCCCATATGTTCTCTTCTTACATTTGTTATATTTAAAATTGGCCCAATCGCGTTTAAAACTGAAAAAACATTATTGTGAAACTCGTTTGTAAAGACACTAAGGAGGAAATGATTACCTTCTGTTCCGTTTTGGAATCGTATTATTTCTCCGTCTTCTCTTTTCCACATTATTGAAGGTTCAGGGGAACCTTTTGCTACACATTGGAGGCTGACGTTGGAGCCTTCGTCCACAACCATGTCCGTGCTGGTTGGGTAGTCCAGGATGTCTGGTGGCACTTGAACAAAAATAAAAATATGATTAAATTCAAAATATTAATGTACCACTTTGAAATTATAAAATATTTTGTCTTCCTTTTTTAAGAATGATTAGTTTTTGTAAGCCCCCGGTATAGACTGTTTTTTTGCAGGGTTTTTTTTGATGGTTACAAAAATAATTTTTAAAATATTAAGAAATGAGTTAATGTAGTTTTCCCAAGATCTATAAATAAGTTGAAATATTCAAATATTGTTTCCGTGTCGCGAAATGGTTAATTAGATTATCGTAATTGAGATCGAAAACAATTTTAATTTAACATGTAATACTTCCTAACTTAAAAATTAATGTAACGATACGATCAGTGTTCCATTGAATTGACAAAAACATGAAAATTGAGGTACAAATTTTCTTCAGTGTTTTTGTCTGTATTTGTTTTGTTGGATATTGAATCAAATTCTGCCCAATTAAATGATCACTTTTATTTTTAGGTGTATTTCAGTGGTTTTATTATTTAGGCCAGACGATAGGGGTAACAACTACAAGTAATTAGCAATACGGCTGATTTTTTTTCATAAGTACCTTAAAGTAGGTAGATTAATATAAAAAAAAAGTTTTCCAGTCTATCAATTTCCCAAATTATAAAAAAAATTACAAAATTTTACATACTTCAAGGTACTTATATAAAAAATCAGCCGTATTGCTAATTACTTGTACTCTTGGTCTAAAATGACCCATACCGATTGTCCTAATTATTAAGTCTTCCTGTCTAAAATTGAGGATTTTTTTGATAGTTCTTTTTTCTATAAAACAATATTAAATTTATTATTTTTTTACAGATTTAATCGCTCGTCTTGGTCCTTAAAACGCGGTTTGCCAAAAGGTAGGTGGTTGTTGTGACGAATAACAAAAATAGAATTTAAAAACAGATTTAAAAGGGTTTTTAAAATTTTCTAGTTAATTTTTTGATTAAATAATTATATTTTCTATTTTTGTTATTCAAAAAGTATGCCTGAAATGTTTTTGCTATTCACAATTTTTCGTATACTTATGATATTTTTATAAAGAAATGAAATATTGGAAATACCCCAGCAAGAAGAGGATATTTTTATGTGGATTTTGTTTGTGTTTCTTTTGTTTCAGGTTAAGTGTTTTTCAGCGCAGCATCATTTTGTGAGCAAATCGGTTAATATTTAGTAGTAAAGTAGTAAAGACAATTTAATATTTTTGAATTTCATTAGAGTTATCAAAACAAAACAAAAATAGACAATTCTTATCTTAACTTTAGGTATAACTTAAACAATTTTTTTTAAATTCAATTTAATCATCTATATATTATTTTGAATATTAGTAAGAAACTGAGTAATCATATTTTAAATTAAAATTATTTTGTTCGAAATAGCAAAACAGTCTCACAGAAATTTTCAGGTAAATGGAATGTTGCAGGTGGCTCAAAAGTGAAAATTTGGGCATAGAAATGGACAGGAGTGAATTAAGGGTGTTTCCAATTTAAACAATTTTTTAACTGTTAGGTACATTATTAATTTACTTTTTTAACTGAAATTTTTTTTGTGGTTACACATTTTCAAATTTATGTGTGTGTTTGAAATAGAATATATCTGATCACATATTTTTCCTTTGTGTACAATACAGACTTGAAGTTTTTGATAATCTTTGGTTTTTCAACTCAATCACTATAAATTTATTTTAATATTTTCAATATCTCTTAACTTGCTTAGAAACTTTAATATTTAACTAAAGACACTTTTTGTGCCCAGATTACTTGGATTACTCGCTAATTTTTGTGGTACTTTGGTTATCAAGTTTTTTTTTTTCAAAATTAGACTTAATAAATATTAATTTTTTTGATAATGGAATTCCCTTTCTTTGCAAGTAATTATTAAGGTTGTACATTTCACTTTCGATTCTATTATTAAATGCTTAATTCTAACTATTCTAAACTTTAAAATTTTTTTGATTCTCATCCTTTTCCCGATTAGAATTTTTGAAAAAAAAACAGAGGCTGTATCATAGGGAAATTTATGTGATGTATACTTGTAAGGTCTGTGGTAAATGTGGTGGCAACCGCCGGTCGGTATATGGAAATGGTTCGATTATTTCGGTTTAGGGCTTTTAAAAAGTGCTAGATAATGGAAAGAATGGTGCAGTTCAAATGGTATTGGGATGGAGGCTACGTCATGAAGTTAAAATGTAAGTGTTTTAGTTTTACTTTTAAAATATTTCCTTGTTCTTTTTTAGATTATATGAAATTTAGATATAGAGGGAACATTTGAGATAATAATTAAAAATCACTATGCATATTTTAAAGAATAATTTATTTATTAACACCTGATGAAGAAAAAATTTGTTTTAAAATATGTGGTAATTCTCTAGTACCGTGATAAATAGTACTTGCGATTATAACACAACCTAAATTTTTGAAGATTTTAAATTTCTTTGACACTTTTTTATATGAAGATCTGCCATTTTCACCCCGTATATTCCAAAAATAATAATAAATATCTGACTTTAAGAATATCGTGGTTTAAGTTCCCAAAAAATTAACGAAAAGAAAATACAAAACTTCTAGGTATAACTTTGTTACAATCCTATCAATTTTGGTGATCCTAATATTATTTTTGAATCACCCTGTATGCGACGGTGATGAACAAAATATAAATAGAACGATGTCCATTTTTCCAGTTACGAATTATTGTACTTAGTTGCATCAAATATAATGATTCTCTTTGATATCCGTTTCGTTTCGCTTTCGCTTTCGCGTTCCCGTTGGTAAATATAACGTGACTTCGCTTTCCAACACTGATCATCGTTATAATGACTTCGAACTAAATTTGCCAGTGGGGTTAGGTGGGATATGGCACAGATTAAGCTCAGGTAGTTTTCCTAACGCTAACGAGAAAGTTGGTCTGGTCTGCCTTGAACTTTACCTTAATGAGAAGACTCATTATCGCTAACTATTGATATATATATATATATATATATTTCGCTATGAACTGAAAATGAAAAATGACGTTTATTTCGCAATTTTCCAGAGTCGCATTCAGGTAGAACATTTTTTGATCGTCCCTTGTATTTGTGAGAAAATTTCATCAATTTTTTTTATAATTGCCGTTAGCTTTTCTTGTATTTGATTTTTAAAATAGTTTTCATATTGTAAATAAAAAAATTATATTTACTCCACAAATATACAATATGTCCCCCTAAAGGTGGCGTTCCGATCTACGCGCCGCCCGTTCCCCCGTCACGGCGTGGCTTGGCCAGTAAAATTACGGGTCGTGGGAAGCCACCTTCAGTTAGAATCATATGGAAAACTCTTTGGAACTTTAGTTCTTCACGTCAGGTTATGTTTGAGCGACCGGGGGTCGCGACGCAAAAGATCTGACCGTTACGTTACGTTATGTTACGTTGCTTCGTTGTGTGCCTTGCTTGCGTGCGTGTGCTCTCTCCTGAGTTTCTCTCTCTCGTTTACGAAGCAGCGATTCACATGCTTCGGAATTTATTTCACATGGAATTTATTTCAATACGATCGCGCAAAAAAATGGTATAAGCATCTCGAACGTTAAGGGTAATTACAACGTTTGCATGTAGATTCCTCTCGTAAAATTGGACAAAATGATATGAGGATTAAGGGGTCTAGCACATTTACTTTTCGAAATACAGGGTGTTGAAATTTTGAATACTTGAATGTTTTAATTCGATAACTTTAAAATGGATGGATAAATTGATTTGACATTTGGCAGGTTGTTTTTAAATGTAAAAGGGCATATTTTGATAAAAATAGTAGTTTGTGCAACTAGTGTGGATATGATGGCCATATCGCACGAGGACGAAGTTTGAGTACGACGCCGTAGGCGGAGTGCTCAATCGTTCAAGTGCGATATGGACAATCCACACGAGTCGAACAACATATTTTTTCTACGACCCACTTAAGAAAAAATCTAGAAAATAAAAATTTCTATAAACTGTAATATAACTTCAAATTGAAAATTCAACAATTCAATTTTATGTTTCCACTAATTTTTTTGTGGTTAACGTACAGTTCTTGAATGTCCAATTTGTACAATACTACGGTTTTCCTTTTTAAATATACGATGCTTGTATAAGTAGATGTTGCCAGTCGGACTCCCTCATGAAGTGTACCGTACCATTATCTATAATAATGAATATTCTGCTGAATATTTCAAGCGTCTACCTGTTGTCGTTACTAATATCAAGCAGAATAATTATTTAAAAATAAAAATAACAATAAAAAAAACTTCTTCACGGGGAATCGAACCCGGGTCTACCGCGTGAGAGTCTGGTTTGCTTACTACTCGACCACCAAGGAATATGCAAATTGTTTATCTATAACGTCAGATGTATTACATAATTTTTGCTTAAAAGGAACTAAAGTTCCTACCGTGTGTCCCGCGACACGTTCTACCTTTTATAATTGCCGTTAGTTTTTCTTGTATTTGATTTTTGAAATCCTTTTCATATTGTAAATAAAAAAATTATATTTACTCCACAAATATACAATATGTCGCCCTAAAGGTGGCTTCCCACGGCCCGTGTTTGTGCAGGCCGGGCCGCGCCAGCTCGCGCAAACGCGCCTTGGGGAGACGGTCGCCTGAGGAGGCGCGACGAATTCGCGGCGAGTCGGTAACTTTAAATAAACACGCAAATTGAAAGGTACTTTTCTCTTGAGTAAGACTCATATTTTTTGACAAACCTCGTTTACAACTAAAAAATTTTGATATTTGGTTAGGGGGACATGTTGTATAAAATCTTCTTAATTTTGAAAAAAATCACGAACATCGAGTATTCGTTTTAACCTTCATTCGAACCACAATAGCTAGTTGGTAAATTTTATAATACATTTATAGAAATTGATTTTTTTGTTGGATATTAACAAACTTGGCAACGTCTATAACCTAGCGACTAGATCAAACTGCAAGTCTTTATTTCAAAATTGATATTTTACCAACCGTTTCTTAAAGTGCTATGTATGTATTTTGGGGTGACATTCACTGTGTGCCCCCCTCACTTCTACTTAGTTTATGGGGAGGGGCTTAAACACTAGTAGTTTCTTTACTATTTTCCGGAGGAATTTTAGGATATCGGAATGTCCCACTTCTGTCCCTGATATCCGTATATTTATATTTCCGATTTTTATTATGAAATTAAATGATTTAATTAATTTTCTACGGATCTGGAACGATACAATCCTGTTTCCGGAGAATTCCCGTTGGGCAGATGTGCTCATTAACTGACGCTCGACGATCGTTAGAAAAATATTCATTTTAAAAATTTAATCGCAACAAAAGCCCAGCACCGATCTAATAATAAATATTGATTTAGGAAAATGCACTTTTCGCAGAAAAAAACTAGAACGAAATAAGAAAGTTATTCAACAAATTATATACAAATTGTTGAAAACACATTCGATTTTTCCATAATTTCTTTTCGTGACTGAATACATTTTCATCAACAACTTAATCAATATGAAGTTCTTCAATACGCTACTAATAAATCAGAATAACAAACTGTGTAAATAAATAGAAAAGAACATACAAATCGCGAATAGTCTATTTGAGCCATGCGATTTACCCAAGTGTGACAAGGAAAATATGAGAAAAACACTTGAAAGAGAGAGAAGAATAATTATGCGCAGTCAGCTGTTGCCAAATGTATTTATTTTTAAGTGGAAGTATGTGGAAGTTTGGGTGAAGTATTTGGAAGTTTGGTGGAAGTATGAGGAAATTTAATACAGAAATTAGACAAAGTGCGGGGAAAATCACAAATTTAGAATTATTGAATGGGTCATTATACAGGATGTTAATGAATAGGTGTTACAAACTGAAAGAGCGTGTAGAAAATGCGAAGATCGGCGTGAAATTTCCTGTCGACATGGGTCGTTGGAGCTTTAGTTTTCGAGATACAGGGTGTTAAAGTTACCCATACAACAGGTGAAATATCATAAAAATCAATGCTACTGAGTGTTTCCAGAAATTATAAATTTTTGTGCTTGTTATGGAAGCGTGTTGCATTACAAAAAAGTTGCATGGGTTCTTACATTGTCATTTGGTTTGTAACGCAGTTATGCAGCACTCTGAATAGTTCGATATAATTTCAAAATATGGACCTTCAGCACATCTACTATTTTTGTTTATAACATTTTTTGATATCTCTTAAAATAAACCATAAACCGAAGTTTGTCGTAAGATTGGTACACCCTGTATAAAAATTTATTATTGACTTAGTAATACAAGGGCAAATTAGAGAGTTTGATGAGAATAAAAAGTTGTAAACAAAAATCAATGAAAAAGCTTCGAGAGAGAAAGAAATAAATCCTTAAAAACTTTACAAATAAAACGTACATATAGACAAAAAGTTTTTCCGATAATACAGCTACGAGATTCGTAATTATAGAGTTAAGCAAAACTCTGAAGATTTACTCGGGCTAAAGTTGCAGCATCCAATTGGCTGTGACAAATTCTAGGAAATATACACTAATCTAAAGAAGTTAATCGGAAGAAAAGGAAAAATAGGTTTGTCCGCTCCGATTTTGTTATATTGAAACATACAGATCGCGAAAAGTATGTTCGAGCCATGCGATTTACACAAGTGCGACAAAGAAATTATGAGAAAAACATTTGAAAGAGAGAGAAGAAGTCAGCTGTTGCCAAATGTATTTATCTGTAAAAGTTATTTCAATTTTTTTCGGCAACAATGTTAAATACCAAGATAGATAGAGATTATCTTAACCCCCCTACCCCTCATCACTCTTACGTAATTAATGAATGGCCCCTTATTCCTTAGAAAGTACCAAACCTTTTAAACTGGCAACTCTGCTTCCATATCAGATTGGTAGCTGGAACTGAAAACACGCCTAACGCTGACTGCGAACAATTATTTTTCTCTCTCTTTCAAGTAGTTTTGCTCATATTTTCCTTGTCGTATTTGTGTAAATGGAATGGAATGAATAGACGTTTCGCGATCTGTATATGTTTACCATATTTTGAAATAAAGGTGATATGGTGACCCAAATACGGACGTAAATTAAGAATTTTTTAGAGATGGGGCCTCAAATTTCAAACAGATTTGAAAAAATACATAGTACTGAACCCTCTCGTCACGTGATTTCAACTCCCTTTTGTTTGGTTTTGTCGATTTAATCCTTCCGTTAGGTGAAATTAACAGCAATTTGTGAATTTCATATTAAAATCGACATTTCATCTAAAATTATTCATAATTTATGTATCGCGTGTCTAATAAAAACCTCTATATTAATTGCGTTTCTTCTCTCCCCTTCTTAATGCTATATTGCTTATTTGATACTTTAAAATCACTAGACTTAATTCTATACAAATATACGTGTGGTTTCTTAGGCCAATAAAAAAACTTGTTTCAACCATTAAGAAAAAACTTTTTTACCATCTAGGACCGGCCTATTTATGTCCACTTCATTTGCGATCTTTTCTTGTTTAGCTTTATTCAATTTGTCTTTTGTAATTCAACGTTTGTTAACACTGAAGTAAATTTTAATTAATTGAAATTTAAAATTAAATTAAAAAACTTTTAATATTGTTTATACACAATGATTCAAAAGTTTTGCATCACCCTAAATCTCCGAAAAAAAAATGTGTTTATTATAAATGGATCAGAGATTAATCAAATAATTAGTTTCAATAAAAAAAACGTGTATATTTGTCAAAAATTTTTATTATCCAATAATAAACTTGCTTTAAACATAAAAAGTATTCTTAGAAATTGAATAAATTAAATACAAATTGATTTTATATTTAAAGAAAAGATTGAGTGAGAACCTGCATGAGAACTTTTAATAAAGAGTATTTCCACCTCTAGAATTTATGCAAGCTTGAAGTCGCCTGCCCATGCTGTTTACCAAATTATTGATATTCTGTTGAGGAATATCTCGCCATTCTTCTTGGGCCGCATGAACAAGCTCTTGTACACTCCTGGATGGATTTCTGCGTGCTGCCACTGCCCTGGCAAGCATGCCCCAAGCATGTTCTATGGGATTTATGTCAGGAGATAGGGCAGGCTAGTTCAAACGATTGATCCCATCAGTTTCAAGATACTCATTTACAGCTCTGGTCCTATGAGGTCGGGCGTTATCGTCCATAAAAACGAAGGAATTGCCAATAGCTGCGCGCCATAGTCTCACGTGAGGATACCTGAGATACCTATCACCAGTCATCGTTCCCTCCACATGAATTAATTCTGTGCGATCATTTAACATGATACCAGCCCAAAACATAGCACTTCCTCCTCTGAAGGGCGGCACGGGGCGAGCATGGGCAAGCTGAGCAACTCTCGTTGGATCCCGCCACACACGTATTCGATGGCTATCTTGTACCAAAAAAATCCTTGTCTTGTCGAAAAAAAAACCGAATTCCAAAATTCTTCAGGCAAGGCCGCGTGTTCTTGAGCCCACTGTAGTCGGCGAACTCTGTGCTCAGGCTCAGGTTGTAGTCTGGGCACTCTTATTGGTCGGCGACACCTCAAACCTGTCGCAAGTATTCGTCTTCGTAATGTCGAGATTGATACTTGAACTCCCAACGCATGTCTCATATCTCTTTGGAGTGCTGGCATTGCCATGGTCGGGTTTCTTCGGATAATTAAGTGGATATAGCGGTTCTGCCGCTGATTAGTAACACGCCTTCTACCGCTTCTAGGTCTATCACGAAGAAAATTGGTCTGGAGATACCGGTTCCATACACGAGACACATCACTTTGCCAAACGCCAACTCTGTTTTGCCACGAACCTTTGAGAATGACCTTCTTCAACTAAAGCCACTATTCTTGCACGGTCAATCTCACTTATGACTTGACGATTCATGTTTGCACTTAAAATCGTAAAAATCAAATAAAAATCAAATGCCTTGAATGTTAAAATGATCTCACTAAAAATGTTATCTTACAAAAAAAAACTGTAAACATTTGTATATTGCAAAAAATATGAAACATATTGAAATGGTAAACATTGATGAACAAGCCAACAAAAAATTGTTAGCGCAAAAAAATTCCTTCGCATCCGAAGAAGGTGATGCAAAACTTTTGAATCTATGTATATTAAAATTCAATACAATATAGGTGCTTATCAGAAACCTTTAGCGATTGGCCTAAGTTAACTTTATTTATCTCGATCCATAATCATTCGTATACGTCTGTTACAAAGGATCCCGACGATTTATAGACTATTGTGGGTTTTGGGGTTTGCACTGAATTTGTTGTCGAAAATTTAGTAGTTGTTTGTTTGGGAGAGCACTGCTTTTATAACCGTTTGAATATATTTTTGTTAATTTACATCCGACGTATTTCAACACTCTCCTCTCGAGGCTCCTAAGTGCTGATAAGATTTTTTTGATGTTTAGGGTCAATTTGGAGATAGATCTTAAGGAGCATCTACCAAATTCGACCTTGCACAATTATGCTTTGTATATTTTTTTGTTTCCCTACGTCCTCACGTTTAAGTTCACATAACGAAAATTTTATTAGAAATATGAATGCTCCGCAACATGTAGGTAGCCAAGCGGTCCAAGCGGATTTTGGTTCACGTACTACTCTATAAGCTTCGTCAGTACTGAACTGGGAGACCGCCGAGACCGGCGAGCGTTGTATCAACAATGGAACGGCACGCGACTACCGAAGCAGAGAGACAATGTCAGTCATAGAAGGATAGAAAAGCGAGAGATGGATTTTTATCCGATATTTTAGTGGTAGCAACCGAATTTCAATATGGAATTGTACGGTCATAAGTAATTTGAGGATTCTGAGATTTTTATATAGTATTCATAAAGCATCAAATTAGACTTCTTATCAATTTGTTTTTCCATTTAATCCATATTTAATTCTTTACAAGGGCTCAAACTTTGCTTAATAATATGTGTAATTACCTCATGATTCGTATTTTTTTCAACAAAATTAGGTTAGCATTTCAAAGTTTTTATTCGATGAGAACTCTAAGTTCAACATTAATCTACATGATATATTTTTTTCTTAATTTTCAATACATCCATTACCTCAAAATTCTTTGCCAAAAATATTTCAATATTTTCTCAAATCGCTGCCGATAGATTCCCCTTAAATACAGGTAATATAGAAGTGATTTTTTTTTAAATCTGCCTAAAGCAACATTGAAAAAATCATCAAGTTTTTCTCGTTTATCCAACTAATTGTTACCTGCCCTTTTTCGAAAAAAAGAAAAAACTTGTCTTAAAGTCACAAAGAGCTTGCTTTGTATTTTTAACCGTGAGATTCCGCAGGGGAAAATGTCGGCAGTCAGCAAAACTCGGTAATTGGACTTTTTCGACTGTTCTCAGCTATCTAATAAAATTCTCCAGAGTCTGGAAATATGGAAAAGTGAATAATTATTTTCAACTTTGACGTTGTTAGGAAAGCTTTATGATTAATCGGCCGTCCTTCTTATTAACCTTTAATATGCGACTTTGTATTTTTCTATTCGATACTTCTAAGTTCAATTTATGTAATTTTGATTGAAGATATTTACTTTTAATCCAATCCGAATATTACAATTTCAACGTAAATCGAGTTAGAACCATCCCGGCAGGTCCGTTAATTTTTGATATTGAGGTGAGATAATCTAATTCTGTTGCAGCATCATTTTAATCCCATCAAATAATTTAAAGGGAACCAATTTTCATTACTCTATTACTTCGTGCCTGTTAGTACTCGAAACTCCGCCGTTTCTAACGGTTTTTGGGGATTCTCCATGTGCTCTTCATTTAATTCCAGCTAAGCCTTTTCAAAGGATGATAATTTTATAATGGTAAAAATTACATGCAGTTGTCTGCCTTCAACACGACGCAGAATGTCTTAAATAAAAAAAATTCTATCCCTCTTTAACGTTTGTTAGTTTGAAAAAAGGTTATTCTAACAACTATTGCCCGATAAATTTTCTAGAAAGCGTAATCAGACTAATAAAAGCCGAGAGAAATATTTCCGCAAGCCTCCTTTGCAT
The DNA here is from genome assembly GCA_910591675.1 of Galerucella calmariensis. NCBI lineage: Eukaryota > Metazoa > Arthropoda > Insecta > Coleoptera > Chrysomelidae > Galerucella > Galerucella calmariensis. The sequence continues at coordinate 265,521 of CAJUYG010000089.1, read as the reverse complement.
ATATACGATTTTTAATAAGGCCATATACCAGTCGTAAAATTCCATTTAGAAGGCTGTGAGATTTCAACGCGAAAAAAATAGATTGAAGCATTAAAGGATAAGACTTATAAGACTAAAACATCTTTTCTATAAATTTTCTCAATTCCCATTACCTGATAATCTATCCAATAATATCATTTAACAAAGTATCATTAAACTTGGGTGATTTGGCAACGTGGTTTGATTGTGTTGAGATTGTTGCGGCTAAATGTTGCTTACATAAGACCACGCAAAACGGAAAATAACGCTCTAAATGTCTATTATCAGCACAAGAATGTACATTTACATCATCAACTTGTCAGATAATATCACACAAGTTGGTATTTTTGCCAGAAACGGCATCTTTTATTTCATTTGATAACTTTCAACATTCGAAAGTCGTTTAAGAAAATAGATACGAGGAGTATGCAACTGAAAATTGTGAAAAATGAAATAAATTCATTGTAATAGAAGGTGTTTTTTGAAGGGTTCTTTGTATCTGTAGAGTAGGGAGGGTGAGTGTAGGCTCACAGTACTTAGGCCACATGTGACCCATTGTACATCCTCCC
>CAJUYG010000089.1:129266-229934 GCA_910591675.1 Galerucella calmariensis | reverse complement strand
AGAAAATACAGATTTAATAAGAAATTTTATGTATTGATTTAAAAAGAATTATTTAAATACCGGGTGTCCCAAATTATCGTATACAGGCAATATCTCGCTTATTTGACAAGATAATTAATAAATAAAAAAACTACATTGAATGGCAAAATAAAAACCGTTCATCGGGTGCTTCGTAGATAACCTTTTTTATTTGTTCAGGTGAAAATATTTTAGCTTTTTTTCCAACATATCCTTCGGACTTTCGCTTTAATAAAGCTTGTAGTTTCTTATATTTAGAAATGTCTATATTATGGTTTATATGTGCACGTTCCAGGAACGGTTTTTATTGGGATAGCGCTTTTTTTCGCTTATTTTGGAAATGTTGTTAATAAAACGCGTTTGTTGTTACTTTTTTGTGTATGATTATTTTTGTTTTCAAAATATGTATGACTCAGTTTGGTGATTTTGTGTATTGAAGTGTGTATCGATTAACAACTATTCCAATGATAAATCATAAGAAAACCTGGATAAAAACTTAGGATGCTATCCTGATAACGCAGGTAATTGATTAATGGAAATTTCTCTTCCTAACATTGGTAACCAAATTTGACTACATTCGGCTGAAATACTAGCAACACATTTATCTGCATTTAGTTGTATTAAAGCACTTTCATTGATTTTTCGTCTTTTATTATTAGGCTCTTTCAATATTATTTTTGTCGAATTCCGTTGAATTTGAAGCCCCTCTTCCCAAGCATTTTTACAAATACCTGACTTAAAGAACTCTCTATCTTTGATATATTTTTTATGTTCACTTATTCGGACTTTCAATGTTATGAATCTGAGTATTGAATTTCCACGTTTCAGCTGTGTAGACTAGAGTAATGAAACTCGTACACTTTGTAATAATATTTAGATAAAAATACTAACCCTAATTCCTGGACTATATTAATAAACCAACTTACAAGCAAGAAGCGACACTTCTCAATCATTAGGTATAGTCAAAAGCGGTCTCATCGTGAAGGTTCAAAGGTCACTAACCATATGTATCAAATCAGAAGACACAGAGGTTACCAAAATGTGAGATTACAAATATACCCAGAGAAAATATTAATGTTGATGTTTCCTTCACACTGGTTGACGAATTTCCACTTTTTCATTAATTCTCGAAATAATCTATCAGATTAAGTACCATTTTTTTGCTTGAGGATGCAAAAAAACCGGAAAATTGCTTCTTATTATTCATATAGTCACTTTTAGTCACAATTAAATAAAAACTTCGCTGGTGAAAGACTTTTTAGAATCGCTGAACACTAAATACATATCCTCTTTTCTCCCGTCCAAATTGCATAAGTCTGTCTTATTCATCTTACGGATTTTATTTGGAAGTTATAATTGAATGCAATAAAAGAAAGAGTATGTCTTTGTTGAATCGTATGACCCGCATGATAAGCCTGCATTTGACTATATTAAATAACGAATATATAGTTGTGCTATCAGAAGATTAAGTAGACGTAGGTATTATCCTATACCAAGATAAACAATGTCAAAGTTGAATTTATCGCGTGTACCTTTACATTGTGGAACCTACTCAGAATTATAACGATTTTATAAATGTGAAATTAAATATTGACAGCAACTGAAGTAATAAGTAAATCTAAGATAAATATTTTTATTAAATTGTCACATGGCACGGCAGTGTTATTGGAATGATTGACCTTTTCTGTGTGTATTGCTATCCTTGCGTTAGAATGAGAGAATGGATTGCAAACAAAGTATAGTGTGTTAAATGATCGAAGGTTGTGTCAAGTTACTTTACTTGTATTTATTTCAAACTACCTTTTCGAATTTAAAACTTCTAATAAGTATATTCTGACAGTTTTGTGACAACTGACAACTAAGTAGGTATTCAAAGATGACAGTAGCATAATAAGTTTTTGTCGATTTTATTTGATTCTTCATATAAATGTAGGTATGTGGCGTGAGCAAAGTGCTGTGAGAAATAACATTTCTCACAGTATGAGCAATATTTGGTTTTGAAATTAAGTAAGCTATGAGAAATACGCCACTTTTCATAGCAGTTGTAGAACAGATATATTTTTGGGTGCTTTCTTGATGGTTTTTATATTAATATCCTCTCTTGTTATTTTTTGTAGTGTCTCTTTCGGAAAACTCTGACGAATATGATGATATGCTACTCGAAGATCTCTAGAGATATATACATTCCATGTTATTTTTCGAGAGAAAACTGTCCTTCGGTTTTAACGCTGACAGTTGGACAAATATAATATGTCTAATACAAATATTATGTCTTGTATCATTTTAAAAAAATATAAGATGGGACAAATCCGAAATTAAGTGAAGCTTATATGCATTTTTTGGCTTTTAACGGTTATCGACAGAGATTAAATAGTTTTTCAAATAAAAATCCTCTGAAAAATTTCTTAAAGACGGCTCAAAGGAAATTACTTTTCATCCATGACAATGTTCAAGTTTTTTAAAAAAGATTTCGGCGCTCATCTTCAACTAAAGAGGTATTTTTTTTTCAAATTGTACACAAAAAAAATGAAAAAGTCATTTTGGAATAATTTATCGATTCGTGAGATTCATCCAGATGTTTATTCACAATATCTTTTATGTAGCTCCTTTAGATCTTTTAGTTACAGCCCATATGAATATGATCATCAGCATCTATTAAAAATCTACTCTACTGTCCTCCACTTAAAGTTTTTGATGTGTTTGGCCGATACCCTATTCTGCATTTTTTTTTAATCGGCAATAAAGGCCACAGCCATTTTTGAAAACTGACTGACATTTTTACGTTATTTTTTTTTTGTTTTATGAGAAAATTTCCCAACAAAACGTATGTTTCTGTATTTTTGTTGAAAGTTTAAAAAGCAGGATTTTTAAATGTTTTAATGCAGGTTTTTCTGGATTTTATCCCGAAAAATCGAGTAGGATATCCTTTAAATTAGCGCTGGAGCTGTTTCTGGCTCAAAAATGCAATAAAAAGTTAATATTTTCGTTAAAAAAGGCCTTGTAGTGAGCTATGAGGTGCAAAAGAAAATCTAGAATTGAAAGTATTTGTTGGGAAGTGGCCAAAGAGTGAAAAAACTGGTGAAACGATTTTAATGCTAGAAATTAAGGTGAAGATGTTCCAAACAGGACAAAAATGGATAAGTGACCAAATCAGTATTGTTAATCGTTTGTATAAATTAGATAAATGGTAAGATAGCAATTAGGAGAAGTCTACAGGGCGGTCCGTAAGTAATTGTACATAGAAGTACAGTACAATCTTCACTTCAAAATATTGCGGTTCAAACCAACAAGCCTTAATGAAATGTTAATATTAAGAGAGATACAGGGTGTTGAACATAAAGTTTTCGTTTTTTACAATAACATTAACGCTTTTTGACGTATATACACGAAAGTTTGAGGCTGGTGGTTTTTTGATGCGAGAAATCATAATTTTGTACCTATTTCGATGTATTTTGTAGAGGGCGCCACATACGCAAAACTTATTTGCCTTTCACATTAGCGCTACTTTTGTAAAAAATAATTGTAGCCACACCATTACTACAAAAAAAGGTATACTTGTTAGCATCCCCAAATCCTAACGGTTTTAGAGATAATCACATTTTAGTGATTAACTACATGATTATTATTCAATGAAATTACGTTCGAAAAATGTAGTGTGAACGATAATTATTTTTTTCCAATTTAGACATATAAAGTGACACTTTTTAAAACTGATTGACATTGTGAAACGTCTTACTTTTTGTAACTAGTTGCATAAAGTAAAATTTTATGCAATTGGTGGCGAAAAATGTATTTCAAAATTAGTGACAAAAAGAATTATTCTATTTATTAAACTGTTATAATACCTACAAGTTGAAAACATAAATTATAAATTAATAAATTATTATAAATATTGATAACACAATTATTCAAATTAATTCCCGACGACATATTTTTTTCATTGCTTGAACTTGCTGTTATTTGGGAAGCGGCGCACATTGCATTGGATGTTTCACCAAATATTTCTTGCGCTATAAGTTTTTTATTATTCATGGAATTTTCAACATATCCCTTCGCAACAGAGGTAGATTTCCAATCTACATGCCTCTTTAATTTTAAAATATCAGCGCCACTGTCTGCTAGGAAAGTGGCAGAGCTTCTTCTGAAGCAGTGGCCAGTATATAGAACAGGATTTGAAAGACCAAGAATTGTGCAATAACTTTTGGCAGACTGCTAAATGTGTTAATTCCCACAGGATTTCTGGTACATTTTCCATTCGCATATTTTACAAAAAATCTGTTGTGTTTAAGAACCTGGGGACGCAACTTGATGTATTTTCTTAATACTTCAACAAGATTCGTATTTTCAATGTCTCCAGTGGTAATTGCAAACTGCCGTATAACTTTTGTTTTTGAAGGTGGGATATCAACACGAAAATGGCTTCCTTCGTCTATAACATTTTCAACTGGAAGAAATGTTAATTTTGCCTTTCTGCATGCTTCTGCCATTCCAATTATCATTGCAACCTTAGCCAATAAGTATTCTTTGTCATCAGCTTCCACTAAAAATTTGGCAAAATCTTCTTTAAAAAAAACTTTGACTTTTTATCACTGTACCCGTCCGCTTGCCTTTCAATATAGGTATGCCACCAAATTTGTTTATTTTTTAATATCAATATTCCTTTTCAGATTTAGTTCAGACCTTAACATTGAGTAAAGTGTCCATAATGTGGAAACTTTTAGATCTTTCTTACCCTCAAAATATGCAAGTAAAACTTTCTCATTAACATGTTTAATTTTCTTCTCATCACACCACGTAACAAATTTTTCGTATGCCAAATCATAAACTACCTTTGACTTTTTGGGAATTACTGATAAAAGAGAGGACTGCTGCCTCTTCAATATCGCTTGGTAGCTCTTCAAAACTTGAATCACTCATTTGAAAAAATAAAACTAAAAATATATCAATCTCGCTAAAAACCTTCCGTCTAGAATTTTTTACAAAATGTCAAACTATCAACTAACATGAAGTAACAGCAACAAACTAAATTAATGCTTTCCAAATTTTTATCAATTATCTTAAATTTTATTTTTTTATTACTTTCTTCAAAATTAGAAAAAATCTTGTATGCAATACGTTACGAAATGAAATTTTGTGTAACTTGTGAGTTTTTGCGAAATTAAAACTTCATGTTTAACACACGATATCTCTCTTAATATCAACATTTTATTAAGGCTAGTTGAAGTGAAGATTGTACTGTACTTCTATGTACAATTAGTTACGGACCACCCAGTATAAAAAATACGAAAAAAATATTGCTCGTATTATATACAGTTTTAGTACTGTTATAAACAAAGTCATCTTCAGCCCCACAAAAGGCGTGTTTTAGGGCTCTCAGTTTTGTCGAGTGTAAGAATGACAATTTATTTCATACCAGGCTTGATAAGGATATAAAAATGCTCGTAATATGAATTTATTTCGTCCTTTTACGCAAAAAAAAATTGGTGTAAGTTTCAATGTTGTATACAAACATATTTACCAATCTTTTATTTATCGTGAAATTCATCAATCAATATTTTGTGTAGAAAAGTTACAGAGGCAACTAACTAAACTTCATATACAGTGTGATCCTATTAATACGATGCGTACACTATTTAAGAAGGATTCAATTTGTAGAAATGATATTTTTCTTAAGGTTTTTGGTTGAATACGGTATAAATATGATTGAAAAAAAAAAGAATAAAAGGTAATTTGAGGGTAACCCATGAGACATTTTCAGTAAAATGAATGTACACATTTTTCACTTTCCAGTAAATCCTTTCTAACCTCAACTTTTATTATATAGCCGCGGGAAGATTCTAAGAATAATGTATTAAGGCACATGAATGCCCCGGTTACTTCAACAAAACGAAAATCGCTTTATAGCAAACATTTACTTAACTCGACGACGAGTTAAAATTTTTATTTCGTTTTGAATTTAATGAAAAATGAAAATATACGGCGCGGTATTAAGTTCGAAATGGAGAACATCCGAGAGATTGAAGCTCATTCACTCAATTGGAAAGTTACGAAAAAAATAATTTCCTAAACTTGAAAATTTGTATTTTGTCGTAAATAAAATGTAATTTCCTTTTTAGCAGTAGCAAAGGCTTGTATAAGAAATTGGTATGGAAACGACGACGTTCAATGGGATTAAGAGAGAATTAACTCGAATATTTTGCTACGATGAATCTTTTATAAAATTGAATTCCATAAAAATAATCGCGCCTTTCAACATTCTTCTTCAATATTTTTTGCTCTCTCCAAGTTTCATTACCATAAATGCGCTATTTCATCCTACATCTCGAGATACAGAAATACATTTCATATTTCGTCACCAATTATTCTACAAACCGTCAGAATTGGTCGATTGAATTACTTTTTCTCCATTCATCAAAAAATGTTGACATTTTTGTACTATTTTCAGGTGCAAAAGACATCAATTCCCCTTCCATACATAAATTTGCTCGTTGCTTAGCAACACTTTTAATTCTAGGATTAAAAACGCTACTTTTAATCCTAGGACTAAAAGTAATTGCATTTGTTGAAGAAAAAACATTGTCTCTTACAAACTTAGTGAAACAAACTAATTGGGCAACTATATATAGGTATTTATTTGTTATTTATAGTGATATTGAATGTACAATTATTGCCAAAATTCAAAGCACCACTAAAATTATCACTAACAATTTTCGAACAATTTAAAAGATTTTCATTAATGTCAGAACAACTCAAAATATTCTCCGTAACTGTCGATGAAACATTCGAGGAAATATCTGAACAGGTACTTGTACCTTCTTTGTCAGGTTGCAATATTTTTCTGGCAGTATTCTCTTTGTTGATACGTGATTCTTCAATATATCCTTCTGCTACCGTACTCGATTTCCAACCTCCATGTCTTTTAAGACAAGTAAGGTCACCGCCACCATCAATAAGAAGTGCAGCAGATGTTCTTCTTAGCGAATGTCCAGTATACTCCTTCCAATTTTCTAACTTCAAAAATTTTGCAATTTCTTGCGGGACGGCACTAATTTTGTGAATACCAACAACCATTCTTTGACACTTCCCATTAACATACTTCAAAAATAAATGACTTTCCTGTATATTTGATGGCCGTAGTGCAACATATTTTCAAAATTAACGCAAATAATTATCGCCTATAACGGTAAACAAACAAGGTTTCTTGTTTTTTGTCTGCAAAATTTTTACGACCAGGACCGAATCCATATCTTCAATGTCATCAAATTTCAAATGAACTAGCACCTCCAATTCCTAATACTAGAACAACTTTTATCATCAAATATACATCATCAGGTGCCATATCCAGGAACCGAACCACTTCCTCCTTTGTAAAAACCCTAGACTTTTTAGGTATATATCCATCACTTTGCCTTTTCAACAATGCTCGTAATTTTAAATATTTACTAATATCTACACTATTTTTAAATCTGAGAAATACACCATAAGAACACTCTCTGCATAGTTTTGCACATTTTTTTCTTTACACCAATTCATGAATCGCTGATATGCAAGTTCATAAACTTGGCCAGATTTGGGTGGCAAAATATTTAGATATACTGCTTCGGCACTTTCCAATATATCCGCAGGTATATTTTTTCATCGTGTTCGGGATTCATTTTGAAAGCTGCGTAAAAACTACTACAAAAATTATATGATTAGTACGTCTACTGACGTCTACTTGACAATCAATATTTACCAACAATACCATTGATTGATTGAGCTGGAATAAAAAATTTATAGCTCGATCTTTACAATAAAGAAAATGTGCTTCTAGTTTGGTACATTCAAATTTTTTTAAGGCTTCATCCCCTTTCGCTCATCATTTTCCCTTAAATTGAATGTTTTCAAGGAGCTTCTTTCTTTGTAATTATTATATTATATTTAAACTCTTCGACTTTATTGACCAGATTTATTTTGTACCTACCTACGTTTCTACCGCTTCTTTGTCTCGAGACGAACAAATTTTAATATCCTCAAACCTTTAAGCCAAAAAGAACGAATCAAATATTCCTTGGGAAATTGTCTTGATCATGTAATAATCAATTTTGAGTGGATTTTCCACAGCCCGCCACTTTTTAGTTTGGTAATTTGTTGTTTGTAATTTTTCATTTCAAAAGTTATTAAAGTCAACTTTATATATATAGAGGTTAGGTTATTATCCGATAGAATGCAACTTTTTGAAGTTGAGTGGCAAATAAAGAATTTTTCACATTGTTTCTTGCTCGAAAAGGCATCATACGAAAGCAGGTATTTACATTTATTGAAGTTTGTAGAACAAACTTTCGTATTATATATCAAATAATGATCAAATAAGCAGCCAAGTATTCATTACAATAAATTCATCAATGGAGTTTCAGAAGAAAGTTTTTGTTTTAATTGAAACTCTCTGACGAATCGAAAACTTTTCAATAAACCGTATAATTAGACTTAACTTTAAAACTTACTCGAGATTCTAATTAAAAATAACAAAAAGAAATCTATATGTAGGTACATGTTATCATCACAATTCCCTCTATTTTGAAATTAAAACATCAATCGAAATGTAATTATCTAATTAACAATTCCAAACTGCAACTTGAATATCTTCCCTAAAAACTCCATCATATTATATATCTGTTGATGAAATTCCAAATCCCTCTGTTATACAGTAATGTTTCATTATCATCAAAATTTAGTCGAGACAAAATCAAATCGTACAATTTGAAGCGGCACAATATCGAAAATGAGTTGCATCGGCTTATCATTGATCCATTTTGTTTTGTAATTTAACGGAATCCAATTAATTATTGATACTAAATTCAGAATTGCCTGTACATATTTTACTACCTAATATTTCTAGTCTATATACGACCCTAGGTAATTTTAACAATAAAATTCAACCAGAGGAATAGTAAGTTCCAGTTTAGGTAGGAATTTGGTTCGTTGAACCTGTTTCCTGGGGCTCTATTCTTGACTAAGGGAGAAGAGATTCCCATGCTTTTTTGTAACTGGTTATTATTTCATCAAATATAGTGGCTAACTTCATTTTTCATTTGATGTGATAAGTAAACTGACGCTTAAAATTTTTGCTAGACCAAATAGTGACCTAATTTGTCATTGATTCAATACTTGTGAATAGAAAAAATAAGATATGATATAGTCAAAAGCGCTCTTTGACTATATTACAAATAATATACAAGCTAAGGTATTATTAGCCCTAAGGGAATTTCCTGGATAACTTTTTCCCTAGTTAAGATCATCATAATGGGAAACTGAGGAAAAATATATCTGCTGATCTTTACAAATGTTACTCAAGAAGAGAGCTTAATTGTGGAGATCTCCCTGGATTTATCTGTTCATTGACGACTTCATGTTGTAGGGCTCTCAAGTGTCTTTTAATTCTTCAATCAAATCATGTTGCCATTTCAAAAATTTGTCTACATTCTACGTAAAAAATTAATGAAAATGCCCCTTTTTCCAAATTCATGTTGTAATAACTTTGTCGTTAAAAATCAAAATCGGTTGAGAAATGCGGATTTTAAAGGGGCGCTTCAAAAAAAAAGGTTATACTGTATTTAGATACTTTTGTTCTCCCAATATATAATTATTTATTATTACTTATACATGCTTCAGTTCCATCATACCAATCAAAAACATCCCTATAGTTCATCAAATGTTTCAAAGCATTCCCTAACCAGAGTTTTTGCTTCAAATTACCAAAAATCACTCGCTGTTGAAAAAAAACCTTCCTTCCAACATGAAATATACAAACAGCTTTTTTTTATTTTAAAGTATCTCGAAATCCACAGTAAACAAGAATTAAAAAAAACGAGCAAAATTAAGTACCTCAGACTAATTATTAGAACAAATTTTCCAATTAGCTTTAAGGAGATTTAATGTCTGTCATTATAGCGTAAGATAAAGTTAGATGTCAACTTTCGAGTCTAATTAGCGTCCAAAAAAAAAATAAAGTCTCAAAATTTAAGTAGGGGTACGAAATTTTTTCACTTTAAATAAAGCTAGAGTTGAGAGTGAGGATTTGTGGGTTTTTTCTACAGTAATTTTATTGAAAAGATAAAACGTTCTACCGTACAGGATGATAACTTTTTTTATTTTCTAAATTCGCAACAATGAAGTTGAAATTTGAATGAAAGTATCGTCACTTTAGTGTTTCAAAGTTTATTCTGGTTGACAACTTCGTACCATAAACTTGAGTCGTTTCAACTAATTAATCTACAAGATAGTTTTTAAAAAGTTTCAACTAGTTACCAACTTTCTTTACAAGTTTATCTTTATTTTAAGCATTTGAATAACAATTTTACTGCTAAATCTTTATAATTGTTATTTTTTATTTAATTAAATAAATTTACTGATGAATAATAATTTTATCAACAGTAAAAACACAAGGATAAAATTCTCATTGCAACGAAACAGTTTATGAGAAAAAATGACATGATAAAATGTCAGTTTTTTGAGCAAATTTAGTGATAGGCAAAACTTTGAGTTGAAGAGAAATTTATCTGAAAAACTCGAGTGTTTTTTGGCAAGATAAATTAACGACAGAATATTGAAATTATAAGTATCCAAACTTGCGCCTCTAAACTAGGGATTGTTTAACTCACAAAAGTAATCAACTTTAACGCATTATATCTCAAAAAAAAATAAAAGAATGGAAACGAAAAATTCTGGAAAACCACTTCACTTCATTGACACAGTTAGATTTACATCCTGTAAGTCCTGTGAATGATTTCTACCCTGATAAGGTGTAGTATTGCCACAAGTCCAAAAAAAAAGTTTGCGTGTAGAATGATCAGATTAGATAGCATAAGTCGTAACTATATTAAATGTTTCGAATGCATTTAAGAAATTAAAATTATAATGGGATATTAGAATATCAACACGCAGTATATCATAGTGTCCGAATGGTATATTGTATAATCTTAATAATTATCAGAAAAATTGATAAGCGCGTTATTATTAAATGGGTTTTGTTGAATAATATATTGAATTGTTTTTGGACAAAAAAATTTTACACATTTTCAATAATTATTTGATTCTTGTGTACAGTGTTATTCATCATAAATTACCCACCCCTGATCATCGATATTATTCCCTTTAGAAAAAAAAGTCTAGTATGAAAGTTGTTTGGTTACAGTTAATATTCTATCAAAAATTCAGTAGCGTGCAAATTTAAGGGGATACAAAAAATAATATGTCTTTTTTAAATGGGACACCATGTATTTTTTCACATCTTTGAAATGGACTTTTTTTCTGATTTCAAAAATATACAATATTTTACCCCTACCTTGTACCGTTTTTGAGTTATAAAATGTTGTAAATCTTAGTTTTAGTTATTAGTGTAAATAATATGAAAAAGATAATTTATCAAAGTAAGCTATGAAAATGACAACTTATACTTATTTGATAATTGACATTTTTCTAATAAAGTAATTAAAATGGCTTACAAAGAGGTGGGAGATTGTATTAATAATAATAATATACAAGTGATTAAAGCAAGGATTCAACTTGAAATTAACAAAGTAAATGAAAATAAATAATATAAGAAGGTGTTATCAATTATGCATTAAGGGGCATCTACCAAATTCGACCTTGCACAATTATGTTTTGTATATTTTTTTGTTTCCCTATGTCCTCACGTTTAAGTTCACATAACGAAAATTTTATTAAAAATATGAAAGCTCCGCAACATGTAGGTAGCCAAGCGGTCCAAGCGGATTTTGGTTCACGTACTACTCTATAAGCTTCGTCAGTACTGAACTGGGAGACCGGCGAGCGTTGTATCAACAATGGAACGGCACGCGACTACCGAAGCAGAGAGACAATGTCAGTCATAGAAGGATAGAAAAGCGAGAGATGGATGTTTATCCGATATTTTAGTGGTTGCAACCAAATTTCAATAAGAAATTGTACGGTCATAAGTAATTTGAGGATTCTGAGATTTTTATATAGTATTCATAAAGCTTCAAATTAGACTTCTTATCAATTAGTTTTTCCATTTAATCCATATTTAATTCTTTACAAGGGCTCAAACTTTGCTTAATATGTGTAATTACCTCATGATTCGTATTTTTTTTTCAACAAAATTTGGTTAGCATTTCAAAGTTTTTATTCGATGAGAACTCTAAGGTCAACATTAATCTACATGATATATTTTTTTCTTAATTTTCAGTACATCCATTACCTCAAAATTCTTTGCCAAAAATATTTCGATATTTTTGGCAAATCGCTGCCGATAGATTCCCCTTAACAATAATGGTGGACATTTCGAATATCTTTTATAAATTATTATTTATAAATTCTCTTGAATAAATCTTTGTTTTCTGTTTTGTATAGGTATATATTTTGACTTTTTATTTCTTACTAAGAACCATATTAATTACTTACTTTATATGAAAATTGTCAATTATCAAACATATTATTTGTCATTTCCAAAGCATACTTTAATAAATTATCTTTTTCATATTTACAGTAATTACTAAAACTAAGATTTACAACATTTGATAACTCAAAAACGGTACAAGGTAGGGGTAACATATTGTATATTTTTGAAATCAGAAAAAAGTACATTCCAAAAAGTCCATTTAAAAAAGAACTATTATTTTTTGTATCCCCTTGAATTTTCACGCTACTGAACTTTTGATAGAATATTGCGAAAATTCAGCTGTACCTAACCAAACAATTTTTATTGGAGGCTTTTTTTTTCTAAAAGTAATAATAACGATGACAGGGGGTGGATAATTTATAATGAATAACCCTGTACACTAAGGCCGTACGCCTGTGTTTGAAATTTTGAGGAAGGAATTTTTTTTGATAATTTGTTGTTTTTTTAAGATTACAAATGTTAATAAACGTTCAATATTATCCTTTAGTATTTTATTTTGTTTGTGTTTATTTTTTTGTAAAATTATTTTAGTTTTCACTCTAAGCCCCTCAGCTGATAATTATTGTCTGTCATCCCTTTTTTATTTAAAATAATTCAACTAAAATATCAAATTCGCCCCCCATATTTTATTCTTTTGATAAAGCAATTTTACGACATTCAAATTTTTGCAAAAAACAATTTAAATCAAGATAATTGAATGAAATAAAAAATATTTTTAATCCTTCAAAAGTAACAAGAAAAAAATATTGGTATAAAAATAATTGCATACCTATTGGTGAAGTTGTCGTAAAAGCAACCATCGCGAGTACGAAAAACACCACATTCCACCGTGCTTGCTCCATAGAGTTGTATAAAAAGCCCTTGCCGCATGTCGACTGAGGCCAAAAACAGCGCGTCTTGACGCCGACGGTCGCGTTTAGTTCCGGAACGATTTCATAACTGCGCATGACTCGAATTTTGATTTCTTAAAAGGATAGGTTACACTCTTATTAATTTACTATGATAAAACGCAGCCTGAACGCAAATTCTGCGGTCGGCTGCATACCAAACATTTTCTAGTTATTTATTTCTTCGACCTTTTTTTTTAAACTGGTTAATGCTTGCCGTTTTGGTGAAAAAGAAGTTTTTAAAACGGACAAAAAGGATAATTATTTTTAAATTAAAAGAAACTTATTATATTTCTTGAAAATTTGAATTTCCTAAATTTTCTTTCAACAAATCACACATATTTATAGTAACTTTTTGTCTTAAAATTGACACAACAATATTTCATATAACTTTGTATAATAATTATTTTTTAAACTTTCGCTCATATTGAAATTCCACTCTAGCGAACATCAATAGATCTTATTTCAAACAAAAGATACATTACTTCCATCATCTCACGCTGCACCAATCTGCTTAAAACCCCCGATCTATTTGATAAAAAACAAACAAACATCAGCGCCTCCATTTAATCGACCGTAGTACTCCGAAATACAATGCTCTGTTCACTCTTTTCACCTCCACCACCCCTCCATCTTCAACAACAACATCCACTTTTTGTAACATCTACGTAAATCGCACTTGCGAGAACGTTTCTTAACGATTGCAGCATAAAACTAGGGAAAAAGGCGATAAACGAATATAATATATGAATGATAAACTGCTGAAAAAGTTAGGCAAGATCACAAATATTTAAAATTCAGTCAGTTGGTGATCAAAAATCGTTATTTGTTAAAATCAGTCTCCTAAATCATGAATTTTAGCCTTTTCCATATGCCAGTCAATGGTACACAGACGGCTCAAAAGCAATAGAAGGAACTAGGATAGGAGTGTTCGGGCCAGGAACCAAACACTCTGAAAGCTTGGGAAAAAAACCCCAAGTATCTTTCAAGCGGAAATCCACGCCATAAGAAAGTGCGCCCAGTTCAATATTGATAAAGGATGCAGAAGACAAAGGATTATCATAATGTCGGATAGTCAAGCACCCATTAAAGCACTGAGCTCTTGTGTAATCAGTTCCAAATTGGTGTGGGAATGCCTAGACAAACTAGACAACCTTACTATGGATTCCAGGACACACTGGAATAGAAGGAAATGAAATAGCAGGTGAACTAGCAAAGAGGGGGACTGAAATACCTTTCTGGAGGACTGAAACCTTTTGCGGAATCAGCCCCAATGTAATATTGGAAGAAATAAGTAAGGCCGAGAATAAGAGAAGATCTGACCATTGGAAAGATCTAGTAGGGCTTATACAATCAAATACTCTTCTGGGTGACTACAACCTGTTGAGATCAAATGAATGTATAAGTCAAAGTAAAACTGCGCTAAGAGTTTTAACAGGGATCCTAACGGGGCATTGTCGCCTGAATAGGCACCTGAAAAAGCTCAAATTAGTGGAGGATGAAGAATGCAGATTTTGTGGCATGTAAGAAGAAACCTCCATCCACATACTTTCCAACTGTACAGCAGTTTAGAATTCTATAGCACAGCACCTGGTAGATTACTGGATAGAAGAGGAACATTTACCTAAGTTGAAGCCTGCAGACATCCTGAAATTCCTCCGGGAAATAGGACTAAAGGAACTACTAGTTTCTAAGACTCTCCTCAGAAACCAAGTAGAAGTAAGGGGACACAATAGATCTTTTAGGTCTCAGTGAATGTCCCCACAAAATAAATACATATCTTTTCCATACTGTAATACCACTGCCTGGTTGTTTTTTATTTTATCTAAAAATATCTCTATATACCATCTGATGTTTCGTGGTGAATTGAGTTATCGTTAGTGCCTTGCTCTTCGTCTTCCACCGTCTGAAAGCAAGTAAATTTAGCTTACAACAAGTAATATTCAATAGTTTCTAAAGTTATAACACACCGAGTAATTGAAGATCCAATAATAAAGTGAAATTTCGTCCGAACTAATATCGGGAAAGTTTACAGTTAAGCGCATCCTATCGCCTTAAATTGCAATCACAAGTGGTTAGTTTAACTTACCGAGAAGAAATTTCGTTTTGTTCAGTTACAACCAGAGAGATGCATTTAATAATTTATACAAGAGCAATTTATAATTTTCCCGTGCTTCAATCAATGGACAAGCAAGACGCGACACTCTCGTTTTATTTGGTAGTGGAAAACTGTTGTAGGAATTCTAAAAAAAATGGCCATACCTAAGAATTAAGGTTTCCAGGGGCTGTCTGTAAGGTCGATGATAAGCAGGACTTACCAAAATTGTATCCCTCATGTACACTCCAATTTTTTTGAACAGGCTCTTGTATATCTCAAATAGTTTTCGTGGTGATCATATTTGAAGCTTTTTAAGATTGAAACCTTTGATAGGAAAATCTGAAATATAATTTTCATCCGTAATAAAGACTGGAGATTGTATAACTATAACGAAAAGCAAACTACTAACATTATTTGGACGATATAACAAGAATAAAGGACCTTTTCGAATATAGAGAGAATCGTAGTCGACGTATCGAGTTCTTCAATTTAGTGGTAAATAGCCGCATATGACATTTAATTTCAAGAGCGGAATTCAGTTTTCGATTTATGCTTGTATCACTCATGCAGCCTCTTCCGGTATAACAGAAACAAAACAATAACCTTTCTGTACAATTCGGAATCCATATAGTGTGCCATGATTCTGATTAATGTGTCATTTTCGTCCTGCCTTCGGCCCGGTTATATAGTCGAGGACTATGTGTGACATAGCGAAGGGAAGAAATCTAAAAGATGACAAATATTATTAATATTCTAGTTGGAAGTTTTGGTATATTTTCGAAAAAACAAATACTCAACCAAATTTTGTGAAATAAAAAACGTTTATTAAAAAAAAAAAATAATAAATCCTTTTTTTTTAATGTCAAATCAGTAAAGAACTCGACTTTTTTCAAAAAGAGTGCTAGTTTTTTTCAATTCTAAATATAATATTTCAAGTCTTTGGACTTTTCATAGTTTTTTTTTGCAATCTATTGAAAATAACAAACATTTTTTTTCAACTTTTTAGTTCTACTAACAAGCGTCTCCACTATTACTCTTAGTTCGTGTATTCCGCATTTACGATTCCATTGCGACAGTTCACCATACAAGAAAATTACAGCGCTTACGTCATTTTTCAGAATGCATGTTCGAAATAATTTTCTTGGTCATATTTTAGTTCCAGCAGATAATTTTTCATTTACTAGAAATTCTAACGTACATTCTCCGAGGTATTGAAGACCACACTTTCAAATTTTTCTCAATTTCTAAAATTATTCTTTAGAATGACAAGTATAGTCAAAACCGCTATATATGTATCAAATCAGAAGACACAGAGGTTACCAAAATGTGAGATTACAAATATACCCGGAGAAAATTATGATGGTTGATGTTTCCGGCACACTGGTTGACGAATTTCCAATTTTTCATTCATTCTCGAAATAATCTATCAGATTAAGTACCATTTTTGGAACTTTAGTTCTTTACGTCAGGTTATGTTTGAGCGACCGGGGGTCGCGGCGCAAAAGATCTGACCATTACGTTACGTTACGTTATGTTACGTTACTTCGTTATGTGCCTTGCTTGCGTGCGTGTGCTCTCTCCTGAATCTCTCTCTCGTTTACGAAGCAGCAATTCATATGCTTCGGCCGGGAATCGAACCCGAGCCGCCCGCGTGGCAGACGAGCATTCTACCACTGAACCACCGATGCTACATTAAAATTCTATGCAAAGCTGGTATTCGCAGTGCTGGTGATCTACTTGAATTTGTTCGGATAAATTTTTACTATTATTTCCATAATTATTTTTGCGCGATTGATCTTTTTTGTTTATTTACAGCATCGGTTGTCAGGACGGTGGGTTGTGTTTACTGGTTTCTAAGTTTAACACGTCGAAAAGTAATAAATAGCATAAAAACAATTTCACCAAAATGCAAAATATATTTTAAACTGATCGAGAAGTAAAAATGTCACTTAGGACATTTAGTTCATTTCGAAGAAATTTGAATTATTTTATTCGGAATTTATTTCAATACGATCGCGCAAAAAATGGTAAAAGCATCTCGAACGTTAAGGGTAATCACAACGTTTGCATGTAGATTCCTCTCGTGAAATTGGACAAAATGATATGAGGATTAAGGGGTTTAGCACATTTACTTTTCGAAATACAGGGTATTAAAATTTTAAAAACTTGAATGTTTTAATTCGATAACTTTAAAATGGATGCATAAATTGATTTGACATTTGGCAGGTTGTTTTTAAATGTAAAAAAGCACATTTTGATATAAATAGTAGTTTGTGCAACTAGTGTGGATATGATGGCCAAATCGCACTACGCCGTAGGCGGAGTGCTCAATCGTTCAAGTGCGATATGGACAATCCACACTAGACAAATAGCATATTTTTTCTACGACCCACTTAAGAAAAAATCTAGAAAATAAAAATTTCTATAAACTGTAATATAACTTCAAATTGAAAATTTAACAATTCAATTTTATGTATCCACTAATTTTTTTGTGGTAAACGTACAGTTCTTGAATGTCCAATTTGTATAATGCTACGGTTTTCCTTTTCAAATATACGATGCTGTTATAAGTAGATGTTGCCAGTCGGACTCCCTCATGAAGGGTACCGTACCATTATCTACAGATCACGTAATTTCTTATGGAACCTTCCTGGATTACACAAGTACGACAAAGAAAATATGAGAAAAACAGCTTGAAAGAGAGAGAAAGTATAACTGTTTGCGCGCATCGGAGGCGTGTACCCAGGTCTAGGGGATGGCCGAATGTTTATTGTCCGTTCTGAATACCACCTACTAGTGAATTCTCTTTCTCTCTGTAAAGGACAATCAACATTCGGCCATCCCCTAGACTTGGGTACACGCCTTTGATACGCGCGTACAGTTATACTTCCTCTCTCTTTCAAGCTGTTTTTCTCATATTTTCCTTGTCGTACTTGTGTAATCCAGGAAGGTTCCATAAGAAATTACGTGATCTGTATAATAATGAATATTCTGCTAAATATTTCAAACGTCTACCTGTTGTCGTTATTAATATCAAGCAGAATAATTATTTAAAAATAAAATTAACAATAAAATCGAACCCGGGTCTACCGCGTGAGAGTCTGGTTTGCTTACTACTCGACCACCGAGGAATATGCAAATTGTTTATTTATAGATGTCAGATGTATTACATAATTTTTGCTTAAAAGGAACCAAAGTTCCTTTTAAAGTTCCTATCGTGTGTCCCGCGACACGTTCCACCTTTTTTTTTGCTTGAGGATACAAATTTCCGGAAAATTGATTCTTATTATTCATATTGTCACTTTGAATTGTCTGATACTTAAATAAACACTAAGCTGGTGAAAGACGTTTTAGAATCGCTGAAAACTAAGTACATATCCTTTTTTCTTCGCTCAAAATCGCTCATGTCTGTCTTATTCATCTAACGGATTTTATTTGGAAGTTATGATTAAACGCAATAAAAGAAAACAAATCGGTGAATCGTATGATAAGACTGCATTTGACTGTATCTACAGCAAATTGAACCAGCAAAATGGGCGTGGAAATTTATACTTTGTAATATCAATGCCATTATCATAATTTTTGGTCACAACTGCTCGCTATATTGGTTATTCCCCGTAATATTTAAATATTTGACGCTGGAGAATCAATTTTGGCGCTGTAAACAACGCGAACAGTGGTGAAATTACAGTTGACATCAAATAAAAAACCGACGAAATCGTACCTTTGATACCAACATTTCCTCTCTATTTCCTTGTCCATCCCAAACCACATAGGTACAGTAAAGCTTTGCAACTAACGTCAACATGTTGAATTCACACAGTGAATGAATACACTTATATATATATATAACGTTATGCGGATGCCTAACGTTTGTTTGGTTCGACTTCAAAAGGATCAAAGCCGGTTGCTCTTAGCCAATTGGAAAGCTAGAGCTTTTACGAATTTCGAAACATCTCTAACAAATCGTTAATTGTAATTGCAGTTCCTATCCTATCGAGTAGTCTTTGCCTCTTGATGAATTCCAATGAGTAATATTGCTTCTTTTGTGACATTCGATGTGTCGTCGAGACTGTTTACGTCTTCACTTTGTCTTATTATATTCAGTATATTTTGTAGAAAATATGCTAATGTGAAATGTATAAAAAATAAAAGACATTTCAAGTTATCATCAACCAAATCGAAGTTCGCAGCCGCCAAAGTTTCAAATGTTGTGTACATCATGCTCGATTATTCTTAAAAGAAAGCGAAAGGGGTGCAGCCTCCCAAAAACTCTTGGGACCAGGCACTTTTATTGGTCTGTCGGCGTCAGCTATGATTGACCTAATAAAGGAACACTCCCTTGAAAAGTTTAAGGGTATATGGGACGATGCAGAAGATTGCAGGCTTGGCAAGGAACAGCAAAGTAGCCAAAAAATACGTGACTATGAACAGACAGAACCTTCGGACAGCAACGGGTATTCTGACCGGCCACTGCCACTTACAAAAACACATCTACAGACTGGGTCTGTCTAACACTTCACTTTGTAGATGATGTGAACAGGAAGATGAGACTGTCGAACACAGTCTTTGTGAATGTCCGACACTCTCTCAATTTAGGTTTTCTGTATTCGGTGAGTACAGGCTAACACAAGCCAGCTTGAGGGAGCCTACTTCCGGCAACGTTATCGCCTACTTCAAACAAGTAGGTTGGACAACGAGCTAGAAGGAAGTCTGAACCTCAGAAGGGTGCACAATGGTCCAATTGTGGCCTATGTGCTGTGGGGTCACCTTACAGAACAGAACAGAAGGGTGCTGCAAGGGGGTTAGGTTTTGTTGATTATCATGCGCACTTGCTGCTGCAATCTTTTTTTATTTTTTCGAAAGCAGGCCAAGTAATTTGAAATGATTTCCGCGGTTTTTGAAAGAAATCTCGAAATAAAATCTTGAAATAAATCTTTCTGGAGGGTGAGTTCTAAATGACTTTATGCTCCTCCCGACAACCCACAAAACCCCTCGATAATAGATCATTATTCTATATTCTCTAGTGTCCGATTTCGTTTGTTCAGATTCCCAGTTGATAAAGTAGATAACCATTTATAAACCTGTCAAAATAAAAGGAAAGAAAAGAAAGTGAAAAAACAATGCAACGCTTTGCGGTAAAGACAGTGAAAAGTTGATATAATTGAGTTAATCAATTTTGTTAATAGCCACAGAGTTTTAAATATAATTTTTATAATTTTGGTGAATTTAACAAACAATTGCATATAACTGTAAATAATATGGACTGCAACAAAATACATTTAATATTTTTTCGATTGAGTAAAAAATCGATTGGTAACTTCATATGCAGTTACCACAAATAAATGATGAAATCTGTAATACAATTCATTATTTCGGTGTATAATTTTATTACCGAACACATTGTTGGGCGGCATAAAATCCCAACGGTCTGAACATTGAACAGAATATTTTATTGATCACAATCGAATTACATAATTATACGATTTTACAAAAACATACACAAATCATGCATTCGATTCCTGATTGACTTGAATTTCGCTACGAATAGGTAATCGTAATCCCATATATAGTTATTTTGATTCAAAGGTATTCAGAAGAGAATTGAAGAGTTTACAAGTGGCTTATCTTTATCTGTAGAAAAGGGAGGGTTAGTGTAGGCTCACAGCACTTACTCCACATGTGACCCATTGTACATCCTCCCGAGGAGTTGTCCTCCTAGGTCATAGTCCATCCTGTCATTCCCAAAAAGGTGAACAGATCAATAGAAGACATCTCCTTCATATCGGCAGGTGTAGGCCAAGACTCACCGAACACACACTCTCTCATTGACGATGACTCGCATAAGACATGCCTGACAGTTTCATCTTCCTGTTCACACATCTTGCATAGAAGTGTGTCTACTAGCCCCATAGTATGGAAATGTTTCCTTAGTTGACGGTGGCCAGTTAGAAATCCTACTCTTAAACGTAGGTTTTTCCTGGTCATCGCCAAATATTTCTTTGGCGCCAGCTTCCCAGGGTCGCCCAGGGTGATCCTAGCAAAACTGCATCCTTTGATTCCATCCCATCTCCTAAGGGATTGAGCATGGGTGTAATTTTTGGCTAGTTCCGCAATTGTCAAAGTCTTTAGACCGTAGGTGTCACTGGGTCCTAAAATTTTTAGTCCAGCCGCTTCCCTGACTGACAAATCGGCAATACGATTGCCCTTACTCCTGTCGTGCCCTTTAACCCACCTCTCAGGTTAGTTCTTTTGTGTTGAGCCAGTTCTGTTTGAACCATTAATCCTTAGGCTTAGTGCTCTGGAGTAAAGTCCACATCCTGAGCCTTCTTTCATTTTTGAGCTATGCGTGTTGCATTTGCATCATTTGATTCTGTGTTCTGTTTTACAAGTGGCTTAAAATTAACTAAAAGAATAGTTTTTTTCTCTCTTTAATCAAGTAAATTGAAAAAGGAAAAAATCTGACTAATTTAATAAAGCTTTATTTTTCCCGACAAGCGATAAATCTTGTTAACTTTTCAATACTTTGTTGGTTAGAAAGAAAGATAAGTGATAGATGACTCGATCTGTCCTTACTGTTATCTATAAAACCGACATCGGACTGACATTTTATATAGATTATACCGATACATGATTATTCTTTTTTCTTGCTCTATTTTTGCAGAAGAAAAATTTTACTTTATCGAGCAAACCAATACATTATAACGAAACTTTATTTTTCCTTTGACATCGCCCTCGAGATCTTTCCCTTTAAAAAAACGTTGAAGTAAGTTTTGGTCTGAATCAATAGCACATAAGGGTTGAAGAATTTAATATTAATCATAATAATAATATCAAAGATAGATGTACAGTTGAGTTAAGGTTTTGTCTTTTCTTGGATGGATTATAAAGTTGACTTGGAGTAAGAATTGCTATACAGGTGTAAAAAAGCATCGTAAAACCAACTAGTTTTATTCTAGATATAAATTCTGGTATAACTTTATTCCCAGAATAACTATACCTAGTATAAATATGTCTTGTAAAACCGGCCCTTATTCCTGTTTCCCGGAGGAATTTTAGGCTGTCTGCAGGCTTCAAGTTAGGTAAATGTTCCTCTTCCATCCAGTAATCTCCCAGGTGCTGTGCTCTAGGATTCTGAAGTGCTGTGCAGTTGGAAAGTATGTGGATGGGGGTTTCCTCTTCCATACCATAAAATCTGCATTCTTCTTCCTCCACTATTTTGAGCTTTTTCAGGCGCCCATTCAGTCCCGTTAGAATCCCTGTTAAAACTCTTAGCGCAGTTTTACTTTGACTTATGCATTCATTTGATCTCAATAGGTTGTAGTCACCCAGAAGAGTCTTTGATTGTATAAGCCCTACTAGATCTTTCCAATGGTCAGATCCTATCTTTTTCTCGGCTCCATCTATTTCTTCCAATATTACATTGGGGCTGATTCCGCAAAAGGGTTCACGCCCTCCAGAAAGGTATTTCAGTCCCCCTCTTTGCTAGTTCATCTGCTATTTCAATTCCTTCTATTCCAGAGTGTCCTGGAATCCATAATAAGGTGACTATATTGTTTTCGCCTAGTTCATAGAGTTTGTCTTGGTATTCCCACATCATTTTGGAACTGATTAAACAAGAGTTCAATGCTCTTATGGCTGCTTGATTATCTGACATTATGATAATCCTTAGTCTTCTGTATCCTTTATCAATATTGAACTGGGCGCACTTTCGTATGGCGTGGATTTCCGCTTGAAGGATACTTGGGGTTTTTCCCAAGCTTTCAGAGTGTTTGGTTCCTGACCCGAACACTCTTATCCCAGCTCCTTCTATTGCTTTTGAGCCGTGTGAGTACCGTTGAATGACATTCTTTCCAATTCTGGATCCCATTCCTTCTTGTTGCTCAATTTGAATTTGTTTGAAAAGTTATACTCTTTCATTATCCCGTCTTGTGGCATGTCCCAGGTTGTCTGATTTCTAAGAAGTGAGGAGGTGTTTTATTTTAATGATTCCCTCTCTACTTAGTCTGTTTATTGTTTTTTCTGCAACACTTTCCACCACCATATGTAGAGGGGTGAGGTTGAGAATCACTTCCATGGCTCATTGCTCTTGTAATGCATATACATTATACAGGCTAGTCTTTGAATTTTGGGGAGGTTTTCTCTCGTCGTCAATAGGCTAGTTCTACTACTTCACGCAGTGATGATTGCATGATTATAGCATTTGGATGCAAATTGATCATTTTCCATTTTTATAAATCATGTTTTCATGAGAATATTTCCTTTTACAAACACGTGTTCTTTTGATTTTGTCCGTAATGAAGTTCGCTTCATTTAAATTTTCCCTTTAACGACTTGATTCAAACCACCACCACGTGCTGAAAAGTGTCAAGTTTCCCTCAAAAGCAGCAATTAAGTCGAAAGTCTCTTTGCTGAAAGTTGAAGTATTAAAATCAATTAGGAAAATTCGAGGAATAATTTCCATCCCACTTGAAGTTATATATCGTTCCTTTCTGGTATATATGCCGAACTATAAGGAATATTTCCTTCTGGAGAAAGTTTATATATATAAGTACGCGCAAGTCATTCAAAATACGTTAATCAAAACTTGGGAAGAGTGATAGATAGATAGCATTGGAATACGTGAATGCTTCCATTTGTCAACATTCATCCAAATGTTATTTGCCTCTCTGAAGCGTAAAGTGTATAAAGTTGGGGAAAATCAGCTAAGTGGTTCATTTTTACTGCTTGAAAAATATAAATAGTCAAGGTTTTATGTGGTGAACGTGAGCCATATAAATTTTTCAACTTTTGCCTAACGTCGAGGGAGATGTGTTTACAACCACGTCTAAAATATAAACGAATTACAATGCTGGCTCTACTCAGCTCGATTTTTTTTCTAATAAAATTAAATAACTAAAAATATTAGTGGAGAATACTGACCTGTGAGAGAAATCAAATAAAACAATATACCAGGTGTCCCAAGTTAACGTATACAGGCAATATCTCGCTAATTTGACATTGAATGGCATCAAAGTACCCTCCCGATGGCTTATAAAAAAATGTTTTACATTTGACAGCCCTGTGGTAGCTACCCCTCACTTTTTATTTTCAAATGGCACCTCCTCCTCCTCCAGTAAACACAAATGGAAATAATAATAAAAATTTATCCGAACAAATTCAAGTACATCACCAGCACTGCGAATACCAGCTTTGCATAGAATTTTAATATAGCATCGGTGGTTCAGCGGTACTACTACTGTGGTAGAATGCTCGCCTTCCACGCGAGCGGCCCGGGTTCGATTCCCGGCCGGAGCATATGAATCGCTGCTTCGTAAACGAGAGAGAGACTAAGGAGAGAGCACAGGCATGCAAGCAAGGCACATAACGAAGCAACGTAACATAACGTAGCGTAACGTAACGGTCAGATCTTTTGCGTCGCGACCCCTGGTCGCTCAAACATAACCTGACGTAAAGAACTAAAGTTCCAAAAAGATAAAATTCTCCCTCAATTTGATATTTAAAATTCCCGTTGAAATTTATAGTTCCTGCGGCCAAACTTCGGATGGCTTTTAAAACAGTAGTCACTGCTGACAACGTAAGAGTTACAATTCTAGGTTGAAGTATTTTCTGATTTAGAGCATCTTAAAGAACGCATTCGTGAAGCTATGATTCATTCACAACAATTCACAACAATTCACAACAATTCACAACAATTTTAATACGTTTTGCAGCTTGCAAAGATTCTGCAGCAAATAATTTTGAACACTTGCTGTAATTTTTTGTTCGTTTTTTTGAATTGCATCAGAGGTATTTTAGTTGAAATTTATACTTCATGAACAATAAAGTCATTAAGAAGGTACTTTAATGCCATTCAATGCAGTTTTTCCATTTTTTAATTATCTTGTCAAATAAACGAGATATTGCGTGTATACGATAACCTGGGACCCCCGGTATACCTAACAAAATATAAATGATCCTTGAGGGCCTAAGCCTAAATCCGCTACCACTAAATCCAACTGTGAAGATCGTTTGGTGATCAAATAATGTTATTGAAGGCTAAAAATACAAAAAATTCACCTATTTAATTTTCAACTAGCCAGCAGTTGAAAAAAATCTTGTAATAACTAAAAATGATTGGATTTAGAGCAAATAGGGTGTTTAAATCGTCTAGAATTTATTCCTAATATAACTAGTTATATACCCACCGTTCAGTTCAAATTTATTCTGGATTTTAATGAAAATTCTGCAAAAACACAGGAAATCATTCTTTTCATAACGCTTTTAATTCCTCGAGGGGATTTTGACCACCACCAAATGAAAATATTGTAAAGTAAAGTGAAAAATCAATTATAGAGTATTTAATACTCAAAAAAATTGTCCCAAATAAAAAAAACATCCCCACGACACTGTAATTTCGACTTTTCTAATTTTCTAATTGTCATAAATTTTTACAGGGTGATGAAAAAACTATTCTCAAGTCACATCCCTAGAGGTGTTCAGTGTTTATTGTTTCTTAATATGCTCCAGGATATATTGGGATGAAATCATATACAGGGGACGGAAAAAAAGTTAATTTCAGAGTAAAAAAAGAACGATTTCCTGTATTTCTTCAAATGTCCATCAAAGCATAGAATAAATTAGCCAAGGAAGTGGATGAATGTATCTACCCCGTTTATTATCAAATATTTAGGACTCATTTAAATAGCAGATTTTCCATGGTCGCTATCTAAGTGCTTCATTAGACACCGGGGTGGAGAATTGTGAGTTGCTAAGTTATGGCAGTCGTGATTATCGGTAATCTTAATGAATGCGGAGAACAATGGACTACGAGTGTGTATGAGAGAGAGAGTCGTCTATAGTGTAAGGGTCCCAAGAGGTGGCGTAAATGAGTAAAGGAGGGCCGAACCGAGACCGGAACTCTTCACCCGAACCACCGTCGGCCGGTAAATCATCTATTTCATTCAATGGGTGAAATGTCCGTGTATATTGTAACACGAATCCGTAGGTCCGTTTTAATCTCTGCATGTATAATATTGAATTCCATTGTTGTTAGCATTATTTATGCATATTGTTCTAATGGCCATTACGTTATGAATTTATATTATTTATGAAGTCGGCGCTCTGACCGAATTTAATCGAAGTCTATATAGCCAACAGCTCTCGTAATTCGATGGGATTTATTTACAGAATGTATTACTTAATTGAATGTATGTATGGAAATTATTATAATTATTTTATTTTGGGAGTCCATGAATCCACGCAGTAAGAAATTTAGCAGTAACCAGTTTATATTAAATATTTCCATACTTATCCCTTGCTTCAAAATTTTCGACAAAAAAAACGTTTTCGGCATAAAAAATGCTCAAAATTTGTCTAGAGAGAAATTGACTGGCACAGTCCGTTTTTGTATAAAATCGTTTATAAAGTGCTATTCAAAAGTCCCCTCCCCTCGCTCGTATCCTTTGAACGGCTACACTTACATAAATAAATTAATATAATATAATAATTAATATAATAAATAAAATTCGGAGGGTGTAAATAAAGTGTTGTAAACTTCTCTACGAATGTAGTAATCAGTAATTTTAAATAGGACCTTATGACGAGTGATATCTCGTTTGAAAGTCATTGACATTGGCTACATAGCCATATCAATTTTGTTTGGATTTAAACTAATTTTGACGGATAAATTGAATAAATACCAAAATTATTATTTCACATTTAAATATTGAAGATTTTTCAGTCTGCCTCTGGTTAGTTGTCGAAAAAATTGACGTTTTTAATTTAATAGTATTTGCTGCTTTGCAAAGTTGTTCTAAATAGCTTAAATATTGAATTTTATTATTGTTTAACGAGACGTTTAAGAGTTTACATAGGCAAAATGGTACGTACTCAAGCCGACAAAGTAGCAGCTATCTTAATAATTGGTGAAACTAGAAAGAATCTCCATGAAGCGAAACGTTTATTAAATGAGAGATACCCAGATCGCCCTATCTCGAGAACTTATTTGAGGTAGCTTCTTCACAAGTTTGAAACAACAGGTAGTGTTCAAGATGCCAAACGATCTGGTCGACCAACATTTAGTGATGATAGAAAAATTGATATAGTTGCTGAAATAGTAGTAAACCCTACTTCCTCTTTAACTAAAGTTGCGTCTATCTGTGAAGTAAGTAAAAGTACAGTACAGAGAGTGTTGGCTAAAAATAAATTTTATCCATACAAGTTAAAAATGGTGCACCACCTTTCGGATGACGACCCCGACAGAAGACTCGAATTCTGTGAATGTATGACAAATAAAATTAGTCAAAACCCACATTACACAAAAACAATTTGTTTTGGTGACCAAAGTACTTTTTGCCTCAATGGAAATGTGAATACACAAAATGTAAGGTATTGGAGTGACACAAATTCTCACACCTTTCGTGAACAACATAACCAATTTCCAGAAAAAGTCAATGTTTGGGAAACCACATAGTTGGTCCTGTTTTCCTAAAAATTAATATTTATGCGGTGAAGTAGAGATGTTACAAAATGCAATTGAGTCGTTAATTCTTGAAATTCTGGAAGATAATCCAGATGAATTCGGCCATCTGGAAATAACATTTCAACAAGATGGTGCTCCTGCTCATTATTATGGTGCAGTAAGACGTTACCTGGATGAAGAATATCGAGGTAGATGGATCGACCGGCGAGGTCCTATAGAATAGCCACCTCGGTCACCAGATCTGACACCATTCTACCCTTATCCAAAAAATCAATCATGATCACTACATGGAAATCCCAAAAAGCTGAAGTAAAAACTTTTCCAACCGATTTTTGGACACGAAACTTCTTAAGTCTCTCCAAGGGTATTAAGCATATCTTCGAAAATCTGCTCACCTCTTAATAACCCTTTTAAATACAGGTACTTGATGATGGCTCGATTTTCACAATTTCGGTGGACATCTTTCTTTTAATTTATTCCGTAACTCTGCTTTACATTTTTGACGTCCAACTTCACACTGAGACACTTCTAATGATTTATTGTTCGTTGCAATGGTAACGCAATATTTTGTTTATGCATGGAATTGGTCTAGGCTAATTAGATATCAATACATCCTTGTAGAACGTTCACTTTTTACTCTTCTTTAATATCGATATTCAATTCCTTCACATGAATTGGATTTTATCTCTCAAACTGTAGTTAATAGATAAAATCTGAAAGCATCATAATCAGAATACCCTAAATAAGATCCATTATGTAACAGTAAACCCCCACGGTTCGAGAAGATTCTATAAATAATGTTATAAATCGGTTAATTATCAACGTCATGGCACGGCAACAAAAAGAAAATTGCTCAACTCATTTTTCCATTCGAATTATTTCATCTATTGATTCGTCAAAAAGTTTACGTAAACGGATCAAAGTTTCGCTTAATAGTTTCCTGAAAGCTCTGCCTGACGAATATAAAAGGTGTAATTGAACCGATTGTATTTATATTTTAATTTCCGTTTTGTCCGAGAACAAATTAAGAGATGACAGTACGATGAAAGCTTTCCAAGAATATTACCTTTCGAATCGTTTTGCCCCTAAACACGCTAAAAACTAAAATGCTCATAGCATATTTAAAAATAAGTATAAAAATTGATGGAAAACGTAAAAATATTTCACCGACACGATTTTATTTAAATTCTATTTTTTTATTATACACTCTACAATTTTCTTTGGTCGTTACTGGATATTTCCTTTTCACTATAATTTCCTTCAAACTATATAGTCCTTCCTATCGTTTCCTTATCGCCTACCGCATGCTACGTACTTATGCCCATACAAAAATGGAAATCTAGTTCACATTTTGTGCGATGAAGATAATAATAACAGTACGATAAAGTCCCACTCGTATATTACCTATTATTATTACTACTACTTGTGTTGCATGTTAAATTGGTCAAGCCGAACTGTCGAAGTATGAGAAAGCTATAGATCGTAGACCAGATATAACTAGAGAGAAAAATCACCATACGAGCTTAACGAATACATTTTTATTGGAACAAAAAAAGAAGAGAGACTCTTCAATGATGCAGAATTCTCTTTGAAAAGTTAGGAATGTCCAAATATTTTGAATAAAATGTGGATCAATGCAATACTTTATCCATTTTTAAAGCTTCCAGAAACAAATTTGATCACAAAAACTCAAAGCGTGATACACGAATAAGAAAGTGAACAAATGGAGTGACGTCAACGGATGGGGCAGCCATCTTTATGACGTAAAGCGCGTTTTAAAAGTAAAGTTTATATTTTTTGGAAAAAATAGGTGAATATCTTTATAGCTGAGTACACATGTAATAATAGTTGAAAATACGTAAAATAAGAAAAGAAAATTAAAAATGTTTAAAAGTTGAAAACAGTTTACCCTAATCAGGGGAATATTTTGAATTTTATGTAATTTTAAAGAATTTTATTATTGTGACCTTAGGTTTCTTGTATCAAATACCTGACGAGTACATAATTATTTATCAATTTCTTATTTTACATATTTTCAACTATTATTACTTACTTGCAGGTATCGCACTGAAGATGGCTTAATGGCCGAAAGCGCTTTGCAATTATAAAATTAAGATTTTTACACAGAATACAGCAATGTTTTCTGGACTTTGAAAAAAGAGGCATGCAAGGTGTTAGGAGACCTGATAAAGCGTCAATTCCCACTAATAGCAAAAGGACTATGCTTCCAGCTCATGGAAAATAAAAGACCACTCAAATATGGATATTTTGATACCAACTTATTCGTCTTGAAAAATAGAATATGTGATAACATTGCGCCAATGTTGTAATTTAATTGATAGACCCACAAAATCATTTTATTTGTCAGAAATTTTCAATTCGATTACATAATCTAACCATTCAATAGGACACCACCTGCTGCGGTGAAACAGAGTCGGACTTGTGGATATAGTTGTACATACGATGAATACCCGTTTCGTCGAAACAAAATAATAGGATTATATTTTTCTGTTGTATAAAGATATGATAGATTATAGATTGCAAATATTTATACCTGACAGATCCCCGACAGGTAATAGGAGAATTAAAGAAAAGGGCGTATCTATCTAATTGTAAACTAACAAGTTTTAACTACAAATGACCAGTTTTAACGAAGAGAATCGACATATTGATGGCTGTTACTGTACTTGCAAAACTGGTGCTCGAACACTCGGATGTTGTGCACATGTAGCTAGCGTGATTTGGTATTTAGGATATGCTAGACACCAACCTAATATTAGATATCCATCAAGCAGATTACTAAATACTGTACTTGACGCTGCTGATCAAACTATACCTAATCATGAAGAAATATAATGATGCAAATTATATTCAGTTAACAGTGCTTCTTGTGTCACGCAAGGGAAAACACTCATAACACAAAAACCGACTTCGGCTATCAAAAAATACAAAAATTAAACAAAACCCGGCTTCGGCCATCCAAAAAAATTTAATAAAACAAAAAGGCGACTTTAGCTATAAAAATATAAAAACCAAAAACCGGCTTGGGCCAATAGAAAATTTTTTTTTCAGCTACACTTCGCGGATAGAAGGTAATGAGGTCCTCAGGCGATGCCTGTGGGGGTAACGTGGAGCGCGTAAGAAGGGATACTCTAAGAATTATACATTATATTTCAGTATCACCCTTTACGTCGTCGGGTTCATTATCTAAACACATTTCACAAGCATTTTTGTATTAACAGTTAATAGACATTTAACATCTAGCATATAAAAAAAAATCTTTTCCTACGACCACATAGGAAAGTGACATATATCGCACTGACTAGTTCTATGGAAAGTGACCTTTATTCATACGCGTCTGTCAAATTGAATGTTGAAATGCTAGTCTTTTTACTCCGCAAATTAATATGTATATGTGAAATGCTTATTTCCTAAGTTGATTTGTCCATATAATAATATAATATAATCTATTTATTTCATTTAAAATTAAAAAAAAAATACCGAGCCTGGACTCGAACCACCCTACTTCTTGTCAAAAATCGAGCCCACGGATGCCTAGACCGCTCGGCCATCCCACTGTTGTAGCTTATGGTCCTTGTCCAAGATACTAATAAGCGTAAGGAAATATACACAACAGTTTATTTATTCTCCAAAATAAAATGTGTTTATATCGACATTTATTGGACTTTCATGTTATTAAAACAATAAATATCCGTTTTCAATTATTTGAACAATGAATCCTTAAAATAGCTAGTTAATACTTTCAATCTCCTACAGGTAGGCAACAAGTTAAATATTAATTCTAACTTTTTTATAAAGGTACTTTTTTCCATTGCATAAAAATCACAATTTTCTGGGCCAATTTCAAAGGTAAGTAATCAAAACCATATAAAGTATTTACAAATACACATATGTAAAACCTCTCACATCTACATAAAAAAGCAAGATTATACATGCCTAATTTGGTAAAAGTATATCGCGTGGTCGTAGGAAAAATAGTGTACATAACTTGTGCGAAAGTGATTTTTCACACTCGTGGGATTGTCTCACTCGGCTGCGCTCGTGAGACAATACTTCCCACTCGTGTGAAAAATGTCACTTTCCGCACACGTTACGTAATATACTATTTCCGCATCCCTATCCTATTTTTTTTAAGAGTTACCGATGCCAACAATTACACTACAAAATACTACAAAGAAAAAACAACATATAAAAATTAACTCACAAAATTAGGTCGGTTCAACCCTGTCTGGTTTTATTTATTCATTTCTTGTCTCCATACTTTGTGGATCAAATAAGCGATTTTAAAAATAATATCATTAATTGTGAGTTAATTATAAAAGTCACAACATTGGCGCAATGTTATCAAATGTTCTATTTTTCAAGACGAATAATTTGGTGTCAAAATATCCGCATTTGAGGATGGAAGCATAGTCCTTTATGCTTATACCCTAGTCTGGATACGTACAAAACATTATTATCATGTTTTTTATGAATCTAAATTTTTTGGTGCCAGAAACCAAACAAAATTTTCATTCAATTGGCATGTTTTTCTTGCGATTCAGTTTTTATTAGATATATTTTCCAACCCCTAATCCTTCTCCGTAAGTAAAATATAAGGGTATAAACTCTCTTTATACCTTTTTTTTTTTTTTCGGTGTCTACCTACGTGAAAACACCTCCGGAGTAGCAACGTCTATGAATATAACTACTAACGATTTCCACTGCCTATAAATACTTAATTTTAAATTTGTAACTCGCAGAATATTTGACTTTTTTATTTTCCATTTGATTTATGATTCTCTTTAGACGTTTTAGCGCTACACATTTCCAGTTTTATTCAATAAGAACCAAATATATACGTTATCCAATTTATTTACAGTTTCCAGTGAAATTGTTGGTTCTATCTTGCAGATGTACCAACCAACCAAGCCATGGAAGTAGTTGTTGCTTCCTAGTGAACGGTCTTTGCTCTGTACATCATGGTAGATGGAATTAAAGATGGATAGATAAACTATTATAAATTAATGGATTCCTTATAAAAATTAATAATAATACCATTACCAGACTTGGAAAGAATGCCATTCAATGGTACACAGACGGCTCAAAAGCAATAGAAGGAACTGGGATAGGAGTGTTCGGGCCAGGAACCAAACACTCTGAAAGCTTGGGAAAAACCCCAAGTATCTTTCAAGCGGAAATCCACGCCATAAGAAAGCGCGCCCAGTTCAATATTGATAAAGGATACAGATGACAAAGGATTATCATAATGTCGGATAGTCAAGCAGCCATTAAAGCACTGAGCTCTTGTGTAATCAGTTCCAAAATGGTGTGGGAATGCCTAGACATGCCTAGAATGCCTCCCAGTTCAGTACTGACGAAGCTTATAGAGTAGTACGTGAACCAAAATCCGCTTGGACCGCTTGGCTACCTACATGTTGCGGAGCTTTTCATGTTTCTAATAAAATTTTCGTTATGTGAACTTAAACGTGAGGACGTAGGGAAACAAAAAAATATACAAAGCATAATTGTGCAAGGTCGAATTTGGTAGATGCCCCTTAAGGACATGTTAGGTTATTAGTCCAAAAAACAAACAAAAATATTTTCAATTAAAAAATGTACTCCTTTATTTTGGCCCACAGTGTACAACAAACAAGGTGTCTTGAGAAGTTTTCCTTTCAAAAACTTGTTTAAAAACTCGGAAAATGCAGAATTTAGTTTTGAATAACTATGACCATTGATTAAAAATTTTTTAATCAATGCTATGACTGATGATTATACATAGTTTTTAGCCGACTTTGTCTGGTTAAATATAATTAAAAGAGAAATTTAAAACATTCCAAAATAATTAACAGTATCTTGTTGTCTTTAGAAATTTATTTCCAAACCGTTTTCACTTAAGCTTAAAAGAATTCCCGAGAAGTTTCGGGATTATCTTTAACAAGTTTGCCGCTTCTCTGGTTTCGTGTTGTTGCGAACACTTTCTTTGTTAATACACTATAAAACGTACATAAAACATGAATTGGTGTACGGCAATAAGCCGTTCAAAGCGAAGAATTCGAAAACATGCAATGACATAAGACACGAACCGACGTCGTCGATGTGGTGGAGAATTCTCCAGAAACTTTTACAACTCTTGCTGCTACTGTTACCGCCTTTATGGTCAAAATTTACAATTAGCACCATTCGTGTCTGTTACGTTCGCCAAAAGTCTACATGGAAAAGGGATTATTTATCATTTTCATTATTTCTATTTCCTAATATGAAAATTATATATTGCTTTTTGGGTTTCGTGAGCTAAATTTAATGTTGTCAATTATTCTTGATCCTACGTAGTATAAATCACAAATTTTTATTTAAAAATAAAGACAAAGCTCGGGATTAAATGTATACAATGTTTTGGTTGTAACATAAATCAAATGATTTGCATGCATCATCATTTAGCACTGGGTGCTCGAGCTAGCATTAGGAAAATTGCTAGCATCCTAAATATCAGCCATACATCTGTATAGAGAGTTTTAAAAGAAAAATAATTGTACTTTTATCTGGAATTACAAAGAATGAATGAAATGTACTTTTGCCAGGTACATCCAACGTGTTCAAGCTCTTTTACCTCATGATTTCCTTCAGCGAGTCGCATTTTGTGATTTGAACATTTTCCTGGGGATTTGGTAGTAGAGAATTGGTCTGAGTCATCATTTTCCAGGACAAATACATACAAAACACGCGTTTTGAACAAATATTGTTCACTGGTAAATAAACAAAAATAAGAATATTCAGAAAACACTTGGTATTGTTATTTTACGGTTGGTAATTTATTTTGAAAAAGCACTTTTGTAACAGTAATAATAATCGCGAGTATAATTTGTCTTCTGTATTTGTAATCCAGGAAAACAAAACAAAAAAATTGTGATAAATGGTAGTCAACCGACTGTGCATTTAATGGATTCATATTATGAATAAAAATAATGGGAACGTAAGACGTCTAGGTGTCTTTTTTAACTAAGGCAGGTTTTGTACGTGTCTCCAGTCTTTGGGATAATATGATATAAATCTTTATTCAATTTCAACCGATTCAGCCTTAAATTAAGGGATTAAGGGGTCTAGCACATTTACTTTTCGAAATACAGGGTGTTGAAATTTTGAAAACTTGGATGTTTTAATTCGATAACTTTAAAATGGATGGATAAATTGATTTGGCATTTGGCAGGTTGTTTTTAAATGTAAAAGGGCATATTTTAATAGAAATAGTAGTTTGTGCAGCTAGTGTGGATATGATGGCCATATCGCACGAGGACGAAGTTTGAGCACGACGCCGTAGGCGGAGTGCTCAATTGTTCAAGTGCGAGATATGGGCAATCCACACGAGTCGAACAACATATTTTTTCTACGACCCACTTAAGAAAAAATCTAGAAAATAAAAATTTCTATAAACTGTAATATAACTTCAAAATGAAAATTTAACAATTCAATTTTATGTTTCCACTAATTTTTTTGTGGTAAACGTACAATTCTTGAATGTCCAATTTGTATAATGCTACGATGATGCTGTTATAAGTAGATGTTGCCAGTCGGACTCCCTCATGAAGGGTACCGTACCATTATCTATAATAATGAATATTCTGCTAAATATTTCAAACGTCTACCTGTTGTCGTTATTAATATCAAGCAGAATAATTATTGAAAAATAAAATTAACAATTAAAAAAAAACTTCTTCACGGGGAATCGAACCCGGGTCTACAGCGTGAGAGTCTGGTTTGCTTACTACTCGACCACCGAGTATAACTTCAGATGTATTACATAATTTTTGCTTAAAAAGAAACGAAAGTTCCTACCGTGTGTCCCGCGACATGTTCTACATTTTTTATTAAGATGTTTTGGGTTGAATATTCATAATTTGAAGTCAGGATTCTACTATTAAATTATTTCCAATTATATTGAATCACCCTGTATAGTATTGTTGAGTTATTGAAGTAATGTTTTCTTTAACAGTTCAAGGTATAATAATCTGAGAAATGGAAACACATGATTATTCTTTTTTGTTGATATTCCAGTGACTAGGGAAATAAATTAAGACATTTTTCCCTGTATCAAACCTACATAACGCTTTTGGCACACTATCTATATGTTAGTGGCTTTATATTCCCGTCTTCTGACATTTAAATCAGCGGAAGACCTTTGAGACGTGAATAATGTCACTCCAGACATTAATTCCACCGATATGCTTATATTATCGTTGCGAATGTCAGTGTTTAGTTTTGCGCCCTTGATTATTATCAATTTTTTTTCTCTCCACATTCACATTGACATTTGATAATAGAATTCGCCCCTTTGATGTAAATCGTCATTCAAAATACTCTAATCTCTACACTAGTTTAATGAGTTCGTTAAATTTTCATTTAATTAAATCAGGACTGATTTTAGTTGATGCTTTGAGCTATTAAGCGTAACAAGATACTCTTCGTTCACTCTTTTCCCGAGTCTGATGAAATATTTTGTTTCAAAAGCATATTAACGAGATACGTGTCAGTTGTCGGATACGAATCGAGTCTATGAACGAACGTATAGCTTGATCCTGACAGTGTGTAGGTAGGTATTTATTATTTCGTTAGAGAATGCTGAATATGAGTGGATGGAGTACAATTTTCGTACAATACAACAACAAAAATTACAACAAACGTTTCAATTTGTACTCGAAAATAAGGAGTGGGTTGGATAAAATGCAGCACATAGGCCAGTTAAGTTTGCAAATGTGTTGGAAATATGAAAAAAAAGCTTCTCCCAAATTTGTAGTTTTTACCCAAAAGATCCTCTTATAGCCTATCTGTGTCTGTATCTGTAGAGTAGGGAGGGTGAGTGTGTAGGTCAACAAATTTGGAAATTGCTCATCTTTTAATATTCATAAATTGAAAAAATAATGTTAATAGAAAAAATCCAAGGGAACAAGCACATTAAAGAATTAACGTTTAATCATATTGTTAATATTGTTAGTAATAAAAAGTCCCTTTTCTGATTATTATCACTAAATACTTAGCACTTTAGCTTTTTCATAGTTGAACGTGGCAATATCGACTGCATTCCTTGCCAAAGTATACCTAACTATTGTTTGTCTTTCTGGAGGTCTTGTAGTTTGCACCACCTGTCTTTAAATTACAAAAAATTTGATTTAACTTTAACCGCTCTAATAATTTTCCTGTATGAGTTTTAAAGAAACTTCGGACTATGAATCGAACTAATATATTCAAAGTTTGATGAACTCCACTCAATTTTCTCGAATATAAAACGGAACCAGGTTCTGACTAGGCATCATAATATTATAATAAATATCCCAAGCACTTGTATTCCGTGTCGAACAACAGTTTCTCCCGCCAAATGAAAGACAAATAACTCAATCAGAATTTAATTGGTTGTTATCAACTGTATAGCAAGCTTAATTTATATTTACTGTACTTCTCCTTTGAAAATGTTATTTCTCGAAATACGACGATTTACAAACTGCCGTGCTTTTTATTGAGTGAACTTATTATTATAAATCTGAAAGGAATTCACTGGCAACAAGATTATTTTTTAGAAAACTAGCGAAATTTAAATTTTGTTGATTTCATGATACGCCTATGATTTCGGTAGATGAGACTTTTGTGATTTTGTATTCTAGTCGAAACCGATAAATAGTTGACAACATTATTAGGATTATTTTTTTGAAAGAAAGTGCTTTAATACAACTAAATGCAGATAAATGTGTTGCTAGTATTTCAGCCGAATGTAGTCAAATTTGGTTACCAATGTTAGGAAGAGAAATTTCCAATAATCAATTACCTGCGTTATCAGGATAGCATCATAAGTTTTTATCCAGGTTTTCTTATGATTTATCATTGGAATAGTTGTTAATCGATACACACTTCAATACACAAAATCACCAAACTGAGTCATACATAATTCGAAAACAAAAATAATCATACACAAAAAAGTAATAACAAACGCGTTTTATTAACCATTTCCAAAATAAGCGAAAAAAAGCGCTATCCCAATAAAAACCATTCCTGGAACGTGCACTTCACTGGATTCCATTTCTAGTAGACTATCATATCTTTGGAATGTCATAAAGTAATAGTATATTAAAGTATAAGACCAGTAATCCACGAATACTTTACGCTATTTTTTTTATTGGTGCACTTTGAAATTATAAATAGTGGTCTATAACTACTACAACAACAAGAAATGGAAATCATAGATGGAAATAAGAACTAAATGGTTGAATTCGTGATGAATATGATGTACACCTTGCGTTGTCATGGAAATGAGAAAAGCATAAACCAATTTGTATTTTGATAGAAGTTCAACCTTATTGAGTTCTGTTAATGTCAATAGTATTAATTTAAAAACCATTTCCTAAGATTTGAAAAATCGAAATATTAATATTTCAAACAATACCAACGGCACTTTCCATTTTAATTTGTGAATTTGACATTGTTAAATATTGTTCGAATGCTTCGATGCCCCGTAGCTTCAGATAAACTTGTCATACTATGGTTTCAAAATTGCATGAAAAAACGTTTTATAAAAAAAATTGTACTTTACTTAACATGGGTATGTTTAAATTTCACATAAAAAGTACAATTCCTGTCCTAAAATTATCCCTTATCGAATATTTGTCAAATGTTGACCTTTTTAAAGAAGATTTCGGATTTCAGAGCAGTACAGAAACGGATCCGCGATGCTACCAATAGCATTAAGTTTTCGTCTAGGCATTATTGAACACTAAATTCGAAATTTTAAATTACACATGACTGAATAAAGTAGAAACAATAACTGATGTAAAATGCTTCTGTAGTACGCAAGAAACTATGTGTTTTTTTGTTAATTTCTTCCTCCTTTTCCAATATAAAATTTGTGATAACCCTGACCTGGCTTTATTCACTAAAATATTTAAAACGATCCCTCGCTAAACGTCAAGCATTCTTTTCCGATACTCATCTGAGAATGAGTTGACCGACGGCTAATGACGTCCAATAGAGGGAGGGTTATCGAAATTTGTAAATTTTTTTCCAGAATCTTTCCATTAAAAATGTACAAATCGTCATAAAGTTTGTTTTAAAGAAGTCCCTCTAATCCAAATATTTCTGGAAACAGAAAACTTTTCGCATTGATTTAGCGGTTGGCCCCAGAGAATCTATTTATCGATTTCGCTACTTGTCTGAGTTTTCCCTTTAGAAACAGCTTCTATAAATTATATCGTTATCTGGATCTATACATGACATGTCTGTCGCTATATATCTTGCTAACACATTGTTATTCATCGTTATCGAGAAAATCTTTCCACCGGAAAAAGTATTCTAATTTGTTGCCTAATTAAGCTAAATTGAAAGCGTCGAAGCCCGAGAAAATGGTCACTTATTCGTGGTAACTTTTGAAAAAAATTTACACGAGACACGGCACTAAATAATTTAGTTGAAATTGGCATACTATTGCGGCCATCACATGATAGACTGCTGCAAAGTCAATCTAAAGCTTAAAGCGGATGTTTTAATGGGACCACCGGGAGCAAGGTCTACAATAAATATGGATACAGGGAAGTAGGTGGCATAGAAATCTCCAGAATGGTGAGTAATGTCACCAGAACAGAGACAGTTCATTAGAGGACTCTCGTAAACATTTACGACAGACCGAATAAGCAAAGATACACTGCCATAGTGAGACCAATCATCACTTATGGAAAGAATACCATTCAATGGTAGACAGACGTCTCAAAAGCAATAGAAGGAAATGGGATTGGAGTGTTCGAGCCAGGAACCATGCACACACTCTGAAAGCTTGGGAAAAACCCCAAGTATCTTTCAAGCGAAAATCCACGCCATAAGAAAGTGCGCCCAGTTCAATATTGATGATAAAGGATACAGAAGACACAGGATTATCATAATGTCGGATAGTCAAGCAGCCATTAAAGCACTGAGTTCTTGTGTAATCAGTTTCAAAATGGCGTGGGAATGCCTAGACAAACTCAATGAACTAGGCGATAACAATATAGTCACCTTACTATGGATTCCAGGACACACTTGAATAGAAGGAAATGAAATAGCAGATGAACTAGCAAAACGGGGGACTTAAATACATTTCTGGGGGCCTGAACCCTTTTGCGGAATCAGCCCCAATGTAATATTGGAAGAAATAGGTATAGCCGAGGAAAAGAGAAGATCTGACCATTGGAAAGATCTAGTAGGGTTTATACAATCAAAGACTCTTCTGGGTGACTACAACCTGTTGAGATCAAATGAACGCATAAGTCAAAGTAAAACTGTGCTAAGGGTTTTAACAGGGATCCTAACGGGACATTTTCGCCTGAATGGGCACCTGAAAAAGCTCAAAATAGTGGAGGAAGAAGAATTCAGATTTTGTGGAACATACTTTCCAACTACACAGCACTTCAGAATCCTAAAGCAGAGTACCTGGAGATTACTGTATAGAAGAGGAACATTTACCTAAGTTGAAGCCTGCAGACATCCTAAAATTCCTCTGGGAAATAGGACTAAAGGAACTACTATTTTCTGAGATTCTCTCCTCAGAAACTGAGTAGAAGTAAGGGGGAACAATAGATCTTTTAGATCTCAGGGAATGTCACCACAAAATACATACATACATACATACAATAAGCAAAGATCGGCAAGAAATTATTCAGTCTCCAGGCTGGAGCATGCAATCTAGATTCATAGGACCACAATAGACCTGAAAAGGTCGCACTGAAATAGGGTGATTAGCCACCTCATCAAATCTAATCAGATGAAAACTGTGAACGAGCGTGAAATATATACGAGATTAGTAAAAATCCTACGGACTGCGCCAATTTCAATGGCTAAAAACTTTTCAGTGAAACAACGAGAGTTGAAAGCGCGGAAACTATGAGAGGAATAATTACAATACAAAATGAATATTAAATAATCTGTAATGTAATTAAAGCAATATGGAAATGGAATTAGTATTATGTGAGAATAATTTCGTTTCGGTTGTTTACGAGTTTCAAAACTAAAATTCCACTACTATAAATTTTCTGTTTGATACGCGAATCGCAAAACAGAGGAAATTAACTGTTTTTTTTTCGATGTATTTTAAAAAACATATATCGTTGATATTTTTTAAATAGCTTTTTGTCGAAAGCATTTATCAAATATTTCGGTGAATATTGAATTCTATTGTGTGAATATATCGGGACTAAAATGGATGTTTTATTTTTTAATGTTTGACGAAAAATGTAATCGACCGTGAAATTTTATTTCAACAGCGCATCTGTTGCAGATATATTATGGACCATTTTGAAAATGTGCTGTGTACCTACTACCAAAGTGGGTAAAGTTACAGCTTTGAAAACATTCAACCCTTAAAATATTGCACTGACACTTGTATTAGCTTTTAAATTCTGAAAATTTTTGAAATCTTAGATTATACACATAGATTCAAAAGTTTTGCATCACCCTAAATCTCCGGAAAAAAAAATGTGTTCATTATAAATGGATCAGAGATTAATCAAATAATTAGTTTCAATAAAAAAAAACGTGTATACTTGTCAAAAATTTTTATTATCCAATAATAAACTTGCTTTAAACATAAAACGTATTCTTAGAAATTAAATAAATTAAATACAAATTTTAAAGAAAAGGTTAAGTGAGAACCTGCATGAGAACTTTTAATAAAGAGTATTTCCACCTCTAGAATTTATGCAAGCTTGAAGTCGCCTGCCCATGCTGTCTACCAAATTATTAATATTCTATTGAGGAATATTTCGCCATACTTCTTGGGCCGCATGAACAAGCTCTTGTGCACTCCTGGGTGGATTTCTGCGTGCTGCCACTGCCCTGGCAAGCATGTCCCAAGCATGTTCTATGGGATTCATGTCAGGAGATAGGGCAGGCCAGCTCAAACGATTGATCCCTCCAGTTTCAAGATACTCATTTACAGCTCTGGTCCGATGAGGTCGGGCGATATCGTCCATAAAAACGAAGGAATCGCCAACAGCTGCACGCCATAGTCTCACGTGAAGATGTAGAATCTCTCTGAGATACCTATCACCAGTCATCGTTCCCTCCACATGAATTAATTCTGTGCGATCATTTAACATGATACCAGCCCAAAACATAGCACTTCCTTCTCTGAAGGGCGGCACGGGGCGAGCATGGGCAAGCTGAGCAACTCTCGTTGGACCCCGCCACACACGTATTCGATGGCTATCTTGTACCAAATAAATCCTTGTCTCGTCGGAAAAAAACACCGAATTCCAAAATTCTTCAGGCAAGGCCGCGTGTTCTTCAGCCCACTGTAGTCGGCGAACTCTGTGCTCAGGCTCAGGTTGTAGTCTGGGCACTCTTATTAGTCGGCGACACCTCAAACCTGTCGCAAGTATTCGTCTTCGTAATGTCGAGATCGATACTTGAACTCCCAACGCATGTCTCATATCTCTTTGGAGTGCTGGTATTGCCATGGTCGGGTTTCTTCGGATAGTTAAGTGGATATAGCGGTTCTGCCGCTGATTAGTAACACGTCTTCTACCGCTTCTTGGTCTATCACGAAGAGAATTGGTCTGGAGATACCGGTTCCATACACGAGACACATCATTTTGCCAAACGCCAACTCTGTTTGCCACGAACCTTTGAGAATGACCTTCTTCAACTAAAGCCACTATTCTTGTACGGTCAATCTCACTTATGACTTGACGATTCATGTTTGCACTTAAAATCGTAAAAATCAAATGCCTTGAATGTTAAAATGATCGCACTAAAAATATTATCTTACAAAAAAAACTGTAAACATCTGTATATTGCAAAAAATATGGAACATATTGAAATGGTAAACATTGATAAACAAGCCAACAAAAAATTGTTAGCGCAAAAAAATTCCTTCGCATCCGAAGAAGGTGATGCAAAACTTTTGATTCTATGTGTATATCTGTTAATCTATAGCTTCCTCTCTTACACTCACATCTATTCGAATAATAATAATTTGCCGAATTAGTATATATAAACAAGCTGCCAATAATATTTTGTTAATAACTTTGGTGCATCA
Organism: Galerucella calmariensis; assembly: GCA_910591675.1. Classification (NCBI taxonomy): domain Eukaryota; kingdom Metazoa; phylum Arthropoda; class Insecta; order Coleoptera; family Chrysomelidae; genus Galerucella; species Galerucella calmariensis. Next base: position 186,998 of record CAJUYG010000089.1, on the reverse strand, counting down.
TAATATTTCACGTAATATCACAAAATTATAACATATTCTACATGCTGTGCATTAGTTATATTAAATTTCAACCACATTTATTTCTTTCCCCTTTGTAATATAACTAAATACGTCGTAACATAACAATAATACTATGGGTGGGTATAAATACCACAATAATACAGGTGCTTTCACAAAAATTCTCAAAAATGTATTGTATTATAGGTGCTTTTTAGGCTTTCATTTATTCTGCTCCACACTGTAAACTATCAAATATCTTTTTATACGAATTAGATAACCACCATTTAATAATGTTTCTCAGTGTATACCTAATCCGAATTTCCTTTCAATTTGGTGGCAATTAAGTTGCATTAATGAAGCTCTCTATCAAACAGAATATTGTTTGTAGAACAAGACGTCTCGTCGTCGACATCGACGTCTCAATCTTATATCCTGAGGCTTCATTTTGCCTAATATCAATATGTATTCGGAATACTATCAACACATTCAATCAACGTAGATTGATTAGAACGAAAAGTAACACCATCTACAGGAAGAGATCACAATTAACCATCTCCTTGTTTCTCTATTTTCTTCCGCGTTTATCAAACACCAGGTCGACAATCAATTCAGTCTGAACTGAGGCAACGGGCAAGTAAAAACAATAAATCATAACTTTTAATTACATGACCTTCTCATCTTTCATTAGCTAATGGAGGTAATATAATGGATAAACTTTTCATTTGGAGACAAGTCATTTGTCGACCTAAGCTTTTCTCTCGTCACTTTTTTCTCCTTTGAAATCTACGTTTGCAAAAATATTATTTTTGTGTTGAATTTTTTAGTCACAGAGTTCTTAACAATAATTTGTTGCAAATTGAAAATGTTTTCTTTTATAGAAGCAATAATTTCTATTTGTTAAATTTCTCTACTTTCTATGAATGATAATTTCCATTAATTATTACGTGCTATTCGACATAAGTCAATGGCTTAGCCAGGATTTATGGTCGTCCAAAATGTAAAATTTTAGGATACAAAAAAAGGCAAATGAAAACAAAACTTCGAGATTTTAATTATACTATACTGTTTTCACTATACAGTCTTAATTTTCCCTCAAAAATTTTCGATGGACACTCATCAAACACAACCCAGTGAATCTGTCATCACCCATTGTACTCCTGAGCCAGGTTTTTACCCTTCGTATAGCACTGAACGATCTTTCCACGGTAGGAGTAGTGGATGGAAAAACACTTAATATTAGCAGTGTGTGCCTTGTTGCAGGGCAAAAAAATTAACTTCCTTCAAAAGTGCAGCCACTTCAATTTGTCTTCTGCTAAATTCTTTTTCTTCACCATATTGTACGACATATCTAATTTTGCAGAGACCCACCTTATAAAATTCCATGAAAGATTCTGCATTATTTTTGGAATTTTTGAAGTCATTTTGAGCATGCTTGAATGATGAAGATGAGTTAAAACAAAAGCAGATGTATTTTCGTTGGAGAATCTAACATCCAAAGACGAAGTTAAAGAATCAAGATAGCTTCCAGTATTCAACTGCAGACTCAGGTTGTGGAGTACTCGCTTTTGAGTTACTCGTGGTACTGACAACTCATCCCCTACTTTCTCTGCGATATCAAGTGATTTTTTAAATAAATCATAAGAAATATTTTCGACATCTTGTCGATCTTCTTTGATTACATCTAGAATATCATCAATATGTTTCTCCACCATAACCAAATCCATACAACTTGTTCCAAACTTGCAGAGTATCTTGCATTTATGTCTAAGCCTAAGATTGTACTGCACAGTGCAATTGGTAGGCAGATTTTCTTGTTGCATAGTTTCCTTCGACAGATGGATGTTCTAGTGCTTTAACAATGTTAGTGAAGCTTTCTAAAAAATTTTGTATACTCTTATATTTTTCCGACCATGCGGTCACGAAAGGAGGTCTTGTAGCTTGCTACTATCATTGACCACAAGATTTTGTCTGTGGCTGGAGCAATGGAATTATTTAATATATTTTTGCATTCAAGGGGGGGGCAGTTGCCAATCCCTGCCTTTCGTTGGCTACGCCCATGACATAAGTATATTTTAACAAAATAGTAGTTTGGTTTGTAAGGTTGACCGAGCGGCCTTTTACCGATTTTTACGGTATTTTATACTTTCCTTTTATTTCAACTATGTAAATAATGTTTTTCCTCGCATGTCCTTCCTCATTAAATCCTTAAAGGTATATCACACTTGCACACTTGCGTTGAAAGCAGTCATTAAAAGGAAATTAAGTGAAAAAAATGGCTTTCCACAAAAATCCTTAGTCGCGACTTCAATGAGTAATATTTATAAAAATACAGGGTGATATTTGTATTAATTGTATTTATTGGTAGATAAATTGAAGTAGTTGTTTGTTATGGAATTAAAGAGCAAACAAAGTTGTCGCTTGACGCTCAGTTTGATAAATTGGCACTTGGAATAAACGCGATCAAAACGTATGTTAGTGACTAAAGAGAATATGACGATAAATCGTTAACGAACCAATCACGGCGTCTATTTATGTAGAATAAACTATATTTACGTTGTTACCATAATCATTATACCTCCTGGATTCGCGTGCCTGACTGCCACTTCTATTGATTTTCCTCCGTTACGTGTCAATTCGAAAAGGGTACTGCTACACGATATTACCTAAATTATATTAGGGTTGTGCCGTTTCAGGTATAGCTCACGGATTTTTCTTTCCATAGCGGACATTATATTTCATATTTCTTTTGATATATATCTCGTATATTTATACATATTTTAGAAATATCTACACTTAAATATACCGAAATTAGATTCTTAACTTAACGAGGCGTTATTAAATGTTCCAATTTCATCAGAAAAGAAACAAAAAATATAAGTATGTGTCTCTGTCTCTTAAACTAATTTTGACGGATACATTAAATTAATAAATAATTCATCAAATATCAACAATGGATTCTTATAGCAAGTGTTCGAAATGTGGTCCGTCTACTTCCTGACAGTAATACATCCTATTAGTAAACTCTTGTCGTACTCGTTCGAATGTGTCAGCTGATATTGCATTGTATTCTTCAATAATTCTTTCTTTCAAAACGCCAATGCTATCTGGTGCCGTAGTATAAACCTTGGATTTCAAGTACCCCATAGAAAAAAAAATCTAAAGGTGTCAGATCTGGTGACCGAGGTGGCCATTCTATAGGACCTCGCCGGCCGATCCATCTACCTCGATATTCTTCATCCATGGTAACGTCTTACTGCACCATAATAATGTGCAGGAGCACCATCTTGTTGAAATGTTATTTCCAGATGGCCGAATTCATCTGGATTATCTTCCAGAATATCAAGAATTAACGGCTCAATTGCATTTTGTAACATCTCTAGATACACTTCACCGCTTAAATTTGAATTTAGGAAGACAGGACCAACTATGTGGTTTCCCAAAATACCTGCCCAAACATTGACTTTTTCTGGAAATTGGGTATGTTGTTCATGAAAGGTGTGAGGATTTGTGTCACTCCAATACCTTACATTTTGTGTATTCACATTTCCATTGAGGCAAAAAGTACTTTCGTCACTAAAACAAATTATTTTTGTGTAATGTGGGTTTTGACTAATTTTATTTGTCATACATACACAGAATTCGAGTCTTCTGTCGGGGTCGTCATCCGAAAGGTGGTGCATTTATTTAATTTATCCGTCAAAATTAGTTTAAACCCAAACAAAATTAATATGGCTATGTAGCCAATGTCGATGCCTTTCACTTGCCATAAGGTCCTATTTAAAATTATCGGCCAGAGTCGCACTGTGACGTCTTCTATTACTATTACGTCACCTGTTACCACTGGTCACTATACTATAATAACGCTCACTGTTGCTCCTATATCATTATCATTTCGGATATTACTTTAAAAATAATCAAAAAATATCAATTTCTCGTTTTCAAATGGCCTAGGTAAAATTTAATTTCACTAAAAGCCGTATTACATTTTTTTTCAAGTCTATACTATATTATGACTGATAAAATTTCATTTAAAAGGTTTGATAGAAAAACTCGAAAACTTCACTCGGCTCACATTTTTTATACAGAAACTTTCAATGTCACCTAACCAGCAAGCTGTTCTGGACCACTTTATGTTTCTTAATTTTCTTTGAGGAGAAACCTAAGAGCAATATCACGCGAGGAATACAACAGTGCTTTTAATAAATGAAAACATTGAAAGTTATACAGATTGAAACCAGAAAAATATAATTTATCGATCAAAGGGCGATGCTATTGTCTCGAGGGACCTTTTGCGGTATCCCAGAGGTTGCCTATTAACCTTTTACAAGACCTTTATTTCTCCTGCAACGGAACGTAGACCAAAAAAAAAAATATCCTGGTCACATGCAGCTATAAAGGAATCACAGAAAATAAACAGCAATTTAGAACTGTATAAACTGTAAAATTTATTTCTCGAGGAAGGTGAGCAAATGAAATATTTATTAGAGAAAGGAGAATAACAGGATAAGGATTTTATAATTCCTTCATCAGACAAATGGTTCCTGAACTTTTAAGAATATCCTATTGACCAACTTTTCAAATTAAAAATCGTCTGCAACTTGTGTTAACCCACTGTATTGTAGTCTTCTTTTATTGGTTACATAAAATTTCACAATTCGTAATGTATCTTCTGTTTTTATTACTCACTTTTATCGTTGGTGATAATTTTGACTAGCATTTGGGTTTATGGCACGTATACGAAATCAAAAAATCTCAAAAACGTACCACTAACTTGGCATATAAACATTTGAAGCTTAAAAATACTTTTACACAGGAATTTTAAGCTAAGTCACCAATTTTGAATTTTCACCAGAAGATGAGAAGGTAATCGTTTTATCATAATTTAGATTGATGCCATTTGAAATATTAACACCATTTAAAAGTAGATATACCTGTGTTGGCTTGACCCACCTTGGGACACCATCTACCGCCATGCACAGCCTATCTCTTTCCATTATAAATAATATTCATTTTCTCCAACCATCAAAAAATGTTGACATTTTTGTACTATTTTCAGGTGCAAAAGCCATCAATTCCCTTACCGTACAAAAATTTACTCGTTGCTTAGCAACACTTTTAATTAAAATTAAAAACGCTACTTTTAATCCTAGGACTAGAAGTAATTGCATTTGAGCTCTCTAATTGAAATTTGAAGAAAAAAAACATTGTCTCTTACAAACTTAGTAAAACAAACTAATTGGGCAACTATATATAGATATTTATTTGTTAATTATAGTGATAATAAATGTACAATTGGAACAATTATTGCCAAAATTCAAAGCACCACTGAAATTATCAATAACAATATTCGAACAATTCAAAAGATTTTCATTAATGTTAGAACAACTCAAATTATTCTCCGTAACTGTTGATGAAACATTCGAGGAAATATCAGAACAGGTAATTGTACCTTCTTTGTCAGGTTGCAATACTTATTTCTCTAGCAGTATTCTCTTTGTTGATACGTGATTCTTCAATATATCCTTCTGCTACCGTACCTACTCGATTTCCAACCTCCATGTCTTTTAAGACAAGTGAGGTCACCTCCACCATCCATAAGAAGTGTAGCAGATGTTCTTCTTAGCGAATGTCCAGTATACTCCTTCCAATTTTCTAACTTCAAAACTTTTACAATTTGTTGCGGCACGACACTTATTTTGTGAATACCAACAACCATTCTTTGACACTTCCCATTAACATACTTCAAAAATAAACAACTTTCCTGTATATTTGATGGCCGTAGTGCAACATATTTTCGAAATAAACGCAAATAATTATCGCCTATAGGTAATGGTAAACAAACGAGGTTTCTTGTTTTTTGTCTGCAAAATGTTACGACCAGGACCTAGTCCATGTCTTCAATGTCATCAATTTTCAAATGAACTAGTTCGTCACAACGCATAGCACCTCCAATTCCTAATACTAGAACAACCTTTATCATCAAATATACATTATCAGGTGCCATATCCAGGAACTGATCCACTTCCTCCTTTGTAAAAACCCTAGACTTTTTAGGTATATATCCATCACTTTGCCTTTTTAACAATGCTCGTAATTTTGAATATTTACTAATTTCCACTCCATTTTTGATATCCAGTGTGGATCGCAACATTGAATACTGTGACCAAAGAGTGGATGGCTTGACGGTCTTCGTTATATTTGAGAAATACACCAAAAGAACACTCTCCGCATAGTTTTGCATTTTATATTCCCATATTTTACTGTTTACATTTCTATACAAAATACAATTTGAAAAAGTCCTAGAAATATTTTTACCAGGCACATTAATTATAATTTTTCGTTAATATTACAAGCTTTAACTAGTCGGAGTCGTTAGTTAACAAAGTACCCCGGGAAACTTTAATAATTACACGGAAAATACGGCCGTCTCTACCGTCACACGAAATATTATAAAAAAGAAAACTGAAGGAGCTTTTTCTCCTTTTTTTTAATAGCAAACTACTCGGCAAGTAAAATCCTAGCCATATAATTAGTTCGTTTCAGAAAGACATTTATTATAATGAAGTACTTGTGTTGAAAATTTGCCGTACCTAATTATTGGACTTTTTGGCGAAACTTGTGGTACGCATGTAAACGTCTTCGTTATAACTGAATAGTGCTTTCTAAAATATCGTTTGCAATAGGCCAGGAAATGGTATGTTATTTTCAAATCGGAAAACAAAATCACAAAAATGTTTTTTGAACAAATTTTTAGTCATATCACGAAGTTTTAATTGTCATGCAATAAAGTCGTTGAAGCAGCCTTGATTGATTTGTCACCAAAATTGGAATATGTATTTTGGGGCGACATTCACTGAGACCTAAAAGATCTATTGTACCCCCATACTTCTACTTAGTTTCTGAGAAGATTCTCAGAAACTAGTAATTCCTTTAGTCCTATTTCCCCGAGGAATTCTAGAATGTCTGCAGACTTCAACTTTGGTAAATGTTCCTCTTCTATCCAGTAATCTCCCAGGATTCTGAAGTGCTGTGCAGTTGGAAAGTATGTGGATGGAGGCGTCTTCTTCCATGCCACAAAATCTGCATTGTTCTTTCTCCACTATATTTCAGGTACCCATTCAGGCGACGATGTCCCGTCAGGATCCCTGTTAAAACTCTTAGCGCAGTTTTACTTTGACTCGGCTCTACCTATTTCTTCCAATATTACATTGGGGTTGATTCCGCAAAAGGGTTCAGGCCCCCAGAAAGGTATTTTAGTCCCCCTCTTTGTTAGTTCATCTGCTATATCATTTCCTTCTATTCCAGTGTGTCCTGGAATCCATAGTAAGGTTGTTGTTCTCGCCTAGTTCATTGAGTTTGTCTAAGCATTCCCACAGCATTTCGGTACTGATTACTCAAGAGCTCAGTGCTTTAATGGCTGCTTGACTATCCGACATTATGATAATCCTTTATCTTCTGTATTCTTTATCAATATTGAACTGGGCGCACTTTCTTAAGGCGTGGATTTCCGCTTGAAAGATACTTGGGGTTTTTCCCAAGCTTTCAGTGTTTGGTTCCTGGTCCGAACACTCTTAAAATTGGAGTAAAAGCTGTCTTTAGTTCTTGAAGTGTCTGTGAAGCTTGGGATTCAGGGCTTGATGGAATTGAGGGAGCGGTTCCAACTGGTATCCATAGAAGTTCAAAGAGTCTTTGACTTAGTGCTGAACATTGTACCCAGTTGCGACAAATTGAAGAGCCAATTTTCCACCCCATTTTTATCCCAATCGACTGGTCTGGTAAGATCCACTTTTAACGGGATCTTACCCAATTATTTTAACGGTTTTTGTTAAATTTGTCGAAGAAATTTATCGCATCTCTTCTAGTCATCAATTCTTACCGTTTCCGTAACGACAAGAAGTAAAGCTATTAACTTTATTCGAGCTAGTTAATCTGTTATGGCGTCTGAGTGGTAGATGATTGAAAGTTAAAACGACTGGCCTATCATATCTGAACGTTACTTTGTAAAATATCGTTGCTAAGGGTGGTGTAAAAGGTTAATAGGCAACCTCAGGGATGCCATAAAAAGTCTCCGGAGACAATAACATCACCCTCACTTCTTACGTAGATCGATAAATTATATTTCTCTGATTCCTATTTCCAGACGCGCTTGTTATTATTTGCGAGGTTGAAAGAAAGTTATGATTAATTTTTTTGTTTGTAGGATTTTAAAAACAATTAAAAATGAGAAAAGGGGGAGAGAGAAGAATGAAAAGTTGGTTTATTTACCTTAAAATGCGACAAAAAAAAAATTATATTGAAAATGTGTCGTTTTTCAGTTACTAGTATGGAATTTTTCAGTTTATGTTGTTTAACAAGCTATTTATATGGCTTTGAATACTAACGATCCATTTCCATTAATTAATGACTATTTGATAGCGCTTCGGATCTACGTCAACTTTAAAAATTTGCTAAAAATCGCATGTTTTCAACATTTAAACGTGAATTTTTATTGCCGATGTCACAAAAATTTTAACAAAATTTATGTAACGGAAAATAGTTCAGTGGATTTTGTGTCAAATTTTAAATTCGTTTTCATCAAACTAGCCTTAATAAAATGTTGATATTAAGAGAAATACAGGGTGTTCAACATGGAATTTTAATTTTCGTTTTTCGCAATAGCTTTAACGTTTTTTTACGTATATGCACAAAGGTTTGAGGTTAGGGGTTTTTTGATATGAAAAATCATAATTTTGTATCTATTTCGATGTATTTCGTAGAGGGCGCCACATACACTACGTTTGCGGCATAAATGTGCGCAACACTGTTTTGCCTTTCACCTTAGCACTTCTTTTGTAAAAAATAATTAAAGCCACATCATTACAACAAATAAAAGGTATACTTGTTAGTATCCCCAAATCTTAACGGTTTTAGAGATAATCACATTTTAGTGATTAACTACATGATTATTATTCAATGAAATTACGTTCGAAAAATGTTGTTGTGTGTACGATATTTATTTTTTTTAAATATTAAAAGTACAGTTGTCAGAACCAAACATGAGCCCCGAAAAATATGCGAACTAAAATAAGGTCATCGCAAGCAGCTAATCAAGAGCCAAAATTAACGATTGTCCATTAGTAATTGTTGAATATAATCGAAATAATATGACCTAGTGATTTCATCAACTTACATAATTTTATTCATTCTGTATCAGTGTTGTCAATGCAAGGATGGTTATCCGATTTTTAAACAATTTCACTAATTTGGATCCAATAGTTTTTCGAATATTTTGTAGAAGGGATATATAAAATGGCTATTGTTTCTGGGATTTCCCATATTGACTGGGGCCGAAGGCTTTATTTAGTTAACCAATGTGTCATTTTGGTAATTTTAACAAATTCTGATAATTTCAATAGTAAGTTCGGGTAATTTTCATTTTGGCATCGGCAACACTGGACTATAACCAGTTCATATTTTGTGGCTTTCCATAGAAACTTCCTTCTTTTTCATGAAATTAATACAGTCATGTAATTTGAAAATATAGACATTTAGGGCAAACGGTAGTTTTAGTTTTGGTCCAATATAAATTTTTTTATTAATATTTAGAGTTACATTTTTAGCAAGTTTGACTTTGTTTACATATCTCTTAACAGTTGACATTTATGGTATCGATATTTGGTTATCGATTCAAAATATCGAATTGTTACTACAAAAATACAACTACAGAGACATAAACACGCCCACCAGGGCTCACGTTTGCTTCTGCCAACTGTACCATACATATTTTTCATGTTAGTTGCTAGGTACTATACCCTAATACTGTTCATCTTAATACTAAAAAAAATCATTATCCTACACACTACATTTTTCGAACGTAATTTCACCCTGTATAGGGTACACAGAGTGTTTTCTTGAAAAACCACTATCTACAGTTGAAGTTATGCCCATTCCTAGGTATGAATATTTTCAGTAACATCCCATCTTTTTAAACACAAAACGAAAGTAACATAAAAAGAAAAAAATATAGACAGCCGTTAACGCAGTATAAAATTTTTGTCGATAAGACCTTGTATGGAAAAAACAACGTTTCAGCCGCATAAATCCGAATGAAAAGCTGTCAGCACAAAGTGAACGGTCTATTTTAAAAGACTAAAATTTTTTTGTACGCTATCTCTCACCAGATTAACTTTGGCAGCTTATTTTACTAAAAATCGATGTACCTACTGTGGTGAAAAAATTTCACGAGATAAATATCTTTATTTTTAAATGAATTTATTTAAATTTTATCTTCATGTATATCTACCTACGTTGTTTTGATACCTTTTGTGATGGATAAAAGGCTCTTTTGTAGCGGCTTCTTTCAAGTGTGTCGGTCTGTGAAATATATTTATATTATACTCGACCAAATCTGTTTTATTCTAACGAAATGTCAGTCTGAAATGTTTCATGGTAAAAGTTTATTGTTTATGTTTATTAATTGGACCGCAAATAACGTTTTCAACACAAAAAAAAAACTTTGCAAACAGTCGAATATTCGTTGAACAAAGTCTACAAGCCCTAATAGATGTATGTTATGGCAGCTCTTTACTTTGCCAAATTCAAAGGTTTAGCGTTTTACCAATAGAGGAGTTCAGTCTAGGGTCAGTGTGGCCAACAAAAAGTGGTTTTTTCATATTATATAATACCACGAGAGTGAAAATTTTGTCGGCAAAATTTTTCGATTGTCATGAAAGTTTGTTGCTTTGCAATTTTGCGAATGACATTTTTAACAAAACCACTCGCCTGGCTTAAAAGCAACAAACTTGAATACGACCATAGAAAAATTTTACCTTACAAAATTTTTAATTGAGTGGTATTCGACATGACTATTTAAGGAGAGAAAAACTAAAAAATAATATGTTTAAACGTTTTATTTATTGCAAACTTCAATTATACAAAGCCAAAAAAATAATAACATTATGAAAAAAAAATTACTTATTTATGTAAAAAGTACAATTATTATAATTGTACGTTGTAGCATTATTTTGGGGATTGTTTTGCATCATAACCTGTGATGAATTTAAGTTAAAAACTTATTTTTATTTTCTCGAAGGTTCTCTATAAGTTGGAAATGGTGTTCTTTATTTAATTGTAAATATGGTTTCAAAGAATGGGCAAAAGAATGTCCTGTAATCTTAATTACTTCATGTTCACCAACTCCTTCTTTTGCTAATGCAGATATTGCAGAAGCTTTATGTGAATGATTGGTTATTTTTATTTTTTTGTGTCTATACCAATTGATTCTACCGATATTTTCGTCCACTTTGAAATTGTATTAATTCCCAATGGTGAATTTTTGTACCATATTCCTTTCTCCCAATTTGGATGTACTGTTAAAAATAATCTTGTTGTTGTTAGAGATAAGGATTGGATTCTCTTTTTTCAATTATTTTTAAAAATAAACGAACGGGACATAAATTGTTGTTAGCATTATTTCTTACCAGCCACTTACTGACAGATAAAGCTTTTGATCTTCCTTGTGTCGTTTTGGAAAAGATTGGATTATATTCTACCCTGCCAGTAAAATTACCTTTATTATCATATTCTTTTTTAAAGTAATTAATATCACAATTAGCAGCTTCATTTCCACGCCATGCTAATTCGAAGGAACATAAATGAAAAAACTTTCTTTGTAACCCATCAGGATTATCTTCAGAATAGCTTTCTACCATTTCCATTAATTCTTCTTTGGTAAACGCGTTAGAACTTCTTTTTCTGGATTCAGGTTCAGCCTGAAGCTTTTTACTTTTTGTATCCCTGGTCAATCTAGCAAATTTATAGGTCATATCTTTAAATGGATCAATTTTGGTGTTAAATTCTAGAAAATATTTTTCCTGAACCATTTGAGCAGTCGTATTCCAAAGTGTTTTCACACTAGCTTCAGTATAATCAGTTCCATCTCTTTTTCTCATGTTAAAACCATAATCTTCAAGAATTTTTATTATAACTTGTTCAGAAGTATCTTTTTCTAACGTATAATTAATTACGTGCGTCCAGAAACATTCTAAACTGTTCCCACGCAGACTTTTTTGTCTTCATTGTATTTCGCGGTATACTTTGCTTAATTGTACTCTCTATTTCATTTATTGAATTATTTCCAAATCTTGTATTATTCATGTTAATAATACTTATTTAAATTTTTGAAACAGTTTCAATAATTTTTAGACAGTTAAATAAATAAATAAACAACTTAGTTTCCTTAGAAACCACTAACAAAGATTTTATATTGAATTTTATCACTCAGTGATAGAATTTTATACACATAGATTTGATATATTAAACGTCAAAAAATTGCCGCGACAAGACAAAATTTGCCAGTTCAAAACCTTCAAATTTTCTCAGTTATAAATTTACTCTAGTGAAATAGTCAGAAAAAGCCACTTTTTGTTGGCCACACTGAACTTAGATTGAACTCCTCTATTACTCGTATAAAATTTCATCACGTAAATATTCCTTTTCTATTTTAATTTACAAAAAGGAACCTAGCAAATCGTTAAGCCCGATTACACCGATCTAAGCACAAATTCCCATTACCATTGTCAAATATTGAACGTTTGCTTTAAATATTGGCATAACGAAAATTAACTGACATTTAAAGTCAAAACGTTGAGAAAACAACTACGAAGTAAGTTAATATATTCGAGACATCTCGCCCGCTTAAAACAAACTCATCAGTGTCTCGATCTCTCTGGAAACGTCTTAACAAATCGCTAACTTCTATAACTTGATTGAAACTTTCATTTTCTCGTAATAACCGGCATCACTTGCAACATCAGCAATTCTCAAAATTTCCCACAGGACCGTAATCATTATAATTTTAAATTCTTCTTCATAAATTTGTTTGACGATTTATTGATGTTAAAACTTATTGGTACGTCTCTGCTTTAATATAATTTAAACGTCAAGTGAAGATATTTAAACGGACCTGAAATCAAATTTTATCATATATACTCGTAGTTTAATCAGCTTTTATGAAGTTAACCAATTTATGGCGAGTCCTATCGTTCGCGAAATCTTTGTAAATAAATTTATAGATGCGAAACTTATTTCATAAAGACTGAAAATCTAGTTAACGCTCCGGAAGTTTAGATACGCTCAAATGACATTAAGTCGTTATTGAAACTTGAAATTATTTTCGAGTAAACAATTTACTTGGTACCAATTATTAAACAAATATCAATGAATAGTTTTTATTGTCGCTCAAAAGCCATGAAGCGTAAAAATTTGAGTCATATGAAAACATTAAATCACCATTTCTGATATTATAATATAAAGAAAATGGATTTTGCTTGGGGTAAAATTATGATTACTATAAAAGTTCCATTATATACACTTCCTGTATTTTTTCGAATCAACAAAAGGCAACGCAAATCGGGGCTAGTACTAGAATGCCACCAAGATTTAGCTAAAAATTTTAGCTGGGCTAAAAATGTTAGGGCCTAGCGACTTCGACAATTGCGGAACTAGCCAAATGTTAGACCCATATGCTCAATCCCTTAAGAGATGGGATGGAATCAAAGGATGCGGTCTTGCTAGGATCACCCTGGGCGACCTTGGTAAGCTGGTGCCAAAGAAATATTTGGCGATGACCGGGAAAAATCTACGTTCAACAGTAGGATTTCTGACTGGCCACTGTCAACTAAGGAAACACCTCCATACTATGGGGCTATTGGACACACCTCTATGCAGGATGTGAGAACAGGAAGATGAGACTGTCAGGCATGTCATGCGAGTGTCCGTCAATAAGAGAATGTGTGTTCGGTGAGTCTTGGCCTACACCTGCCGATATAAAGGAGATGTCTCCTAGTGACTATGACCTAGGAGGACGACTCCACGGGATGTACAATGGGTCACATGTGGCCTCAGTGCTGTGAGCCTACACTCACCCTCCCTACTCTACAGATACAGATGGCAACGCAAAAATTGAATATTCGACATTTTCTTGACTACCTAAATTCCAACAGGAACTGATTTCGCAGTTAAATTGTCTTGTTATTTTACGCGAAAAAGCAAAACTTTATCCGGACGCGATTAACTGCTTATTTTTTTAATTTTTTATAAACTCTATAACAAAAAATATAACATAGCTTCATAGGCAGCTTCTTGAACATCAGGTGAAGTACATACAAAATTTTCACCATCAATTTCTAATTCTATTTTGTAGTTTTTTTCGTCTCATAGACAAAACGTCATTTAAATTTCATTATTTGTTATACTCATAGATCCGAAATAGCCGCATTTGAATAAAAAACAATCGGATAAAGACAAAAAGTAAGTAATATGGACCAAAAATGTGTCCCCCCTCCCACATCGTCCGAAAAACTTCATTTTTGTGAAATAATTTCTTTGAAAACTTCTTGCAATCTTAATATTACGAAGTTTGTGAACAACAATATAAGTGTAACCTTATATAATAAAAAAAGACGTCATGAAGTTACCAAAACACTTCCACATAATCTAGGCGCACAGATGAACTTCTTTCATTTTCATTCTGAGAAATCAAATCAAAGAAAATCACGCAAGAAACACATTGTGCTCGCTGCACGCTATCCATTCCCGCTGCCGCCGTCGACACCGCCTCACAGAAGGGTGACGCGCTGTCTTGCCCATAAGAACCATTACATCAACTTGTTAAATCGCACCACCCCTTCCTCTCCCCTCAAATTTCCAGCAATAATATCCAATCAATAATAATTTTTAATGTCAAACTTCAATATAGGATATTTAATTTTAGACTGAAACCTCTTGGAAGCTTAGAAGGGTGGTATAAGTACCTTTTAGTATGCGGACTACAAGCTCAAAGTTTCGAGAATAAAGGCCAGTGATAATATTAATGATAACTGATTAAATATACATGGATCTGTAAGTAGTTTACAGCAAACCGAGGCAATATCCGTCTCAGCAGAGAGTCTTAATAGTTTAAGGTAGATGCTTTTATTCATATCTAATATAGGAGCAGATTTAACACGAACATACAGGGGTAAACTGAAAAGTTTAACACTATTTTTGTAGCAATGATCTATTTGATACATAAAACTTTGCTTTTAACAATATTGGTTTACTTGGAAAGGAAATTCCGAGCTGTGACAACACTCCATTTATAATTGACTCGAGTAGAAACACCCCGAAATTGTCTATTTCCGTTTTCCGACCATTTGTCAACACACTCTATCATCTTGGCCCTCAGAAATCATTACACCGACTTGTTAAATCGCACCCTTAGACATCTGAACAAACATAAACTTTCCATTATAGTATATCAATTCTTGGATGAATGGTTCGAGTGATCGAATCCAGCCAATAATGGAGAATTTCCATATTATCCGATTGGATCGTTTATGGGCAGTAAACCAGTGATTACGTTCATTACAGTTGTACATTCAAATTGACATATTCAGTAGAGTAGTGTATGTCGAAATCTGATGTAAAAGAAAAGTGTGTGGAAAGTGTTATGTGTTATTTTTAGTTTTCCCTTTGGAATATTTTTTTCTTACATTTCTTGCATTTCAGTATAGTCCATTCGGGTAGCTTTAAAGGTGAATGTAAGAGCAGTAGGCGAGATTTTTGATGGAATTCCTCGAAAATATCATGGTTAATTATAATCAATTGCCTCCACCGATTTTTAGGCTGTTGCCCAATAACAGTTTATTGCCAAAATAAACAAAAATACATGTTTTCTAATTTTATTGGAAAAGTATTAAGTTTATCGTGCATATCTATGGAAACAAAGTTATAGAGCGTGAAATTTGCTATGAAATTCCGTGGTTTTGATAGTTTTTGGGCTAACCCGACTGGACAAGTATTAAAAATGACGTTATAACAGGTAACGGTCTCGGTCTTGCTTGTCCGCTTGGTGATGATCTTTGATTGAAACTTAAAATGAGTAGGACATTATTTAATAAATATTTCATAGAAAATACAATAAAAAAAATATTTAGCAAATTAATCTTTCAAGAAACCATATGATAAATATATTTCGAGCTAATTTTCACAATTTCACTTATCCCATCAAAATATATCTATCACAAATAATTCTTTAGGAAAAATTCACAATCATTGTCTTCTCTTACTTATACTTCTCAATGAATGATCCTCTTTTATTCGGCCTTGATAAAAAATTGCTTCCAATAAGCTGGTTATTTTTTAGATTTAATTTTTTTGATTTCAGCACGCGATAATACGTATTTCAGTTTATTGTCTTTATAAGCCAAAGGATTTTCAGATTCTCTTTCTTTTAAATCTTGCAAAAGTTCAGCTTCAGTTACATCCTTCAAGTCTTTACCGTTTCCAAAGTAAATATCTTCCCTGTAAACGCGATCTTTTAACCTATAAGTACCGTGCAGCTGAAATAATAATCGAATATAAATTTTAGATCAAATGATTTTTTACAAAATTTCACCTTATCCCAAATAAAAAGGTTGAATCCAAAATTGACGTGGAAATACTGATGATGATTATCATGGAAGATAGCATCAGGCTGCCAAGGCTGCCACCAATACGCTTTAAAATTCACTCCTGAATGGTCTATTATACCATGATAGTAATTGTATATAACCACTGTATAGTATGAAGCTGTAAACAATTTTTTTTAATTCAAAATCTTGATGAAAAATTGAATTTAACTTACACCAATGTAAAGGCATTATAAATAATGGCATAATTAATAATAGTTGTATGTTGAGGGATTCCACAGGATGTATAGCGGTTACTGAAAACGCAGTTGGCTGTTTATATTTATGATGCAGTTTGTGAAATCTTACATACAACCATGGTAAATGGTATATCCTGTGTACCCAGTACGTTAAATAGTCCTGCAAACAAAAATTGAATAATTAAAAACTATCTGTATGGCAAAATACTTGTAGTAAAATCATGAAAATTTCTACGTTTCGGTTTTTGGATGCGATCTTTTTAACTAGAATATTTTCAAAGATGGCTGACTTCCGGTTCTACCGGATGTCTACTGTAACTTTGTTATTCCCCCTCATCGTGGGACAGCCTGTATAGAAATATCCAAAAAAGTTCGGTTGATTTCAAACTGAGTAGGAAGACGAATTTTCTGATACTGCAGAAGATTCATGGGATAGCACTGAATATTATATTAACTGCAATACAAAGACAAGCTCTCTTTGCAGCTTAAAACGAAACATCTTGGAATGAACTATACTTTTCCTGTTGGACTAATAATAGATAGAAAAATAAATTTACTTTTAACATATTTATATAGCCATTATCACTCTATCAATACAAAATTTGATATTAAAACAGGGTTTGCTAGCAATAACTGTTAGTTAGACAATCATATCGGCCGAACCCTCTATTTTAACCTAACCCAAGTTCTAAAATCAATGAATATGAAATGGCTCTATTCACAAATAAATGAATCGAGTGGATGTCATAAAATGGAAAATTTATCGAATATGCCACACACATACATACACTCGCACCCAACGCACATGGATAAATCTATTGTTAAAATTTGGCATAATAATTCACACTACGAAATTTAAATAGTTTAAAAGGAATTTTAGAACAAACTAATCCAAATCTACTGGACCGATTTTCATGTTAATATTTGTTAACACAAATAAGAAAGTATATTGTTAACTAATAAATTTTGATTATGACAGTCTTTTTGGAGGGGGGCAAATGGGAAATTGAAAAAAAATATTCTGCAAACTTCACCGAGTGACATATCAAATAAAAAGGATTGTCAATATACAGGGTGTAACAAAAAAGGAAGGTCATAAATCATACCACATATTCTGGGGCTAAAAATAACTCGATCCAACCCAAGTTACCCTTGTACAAATATGCATGCGAAAAAAGGCATCCTTGAGGCTGCAATTAGATATCGTCAGAAGCCATTGCTTTTCCAGAATATTCGGTTTTCGTTAGTAAAACGGTGCCGACTGTGTATTCAAGAAAATGGGGACCATTTCGAACATCTAATAAAAACTACACAAACTTTCAAATTTTCCCGGTCCCTGGAAATTGAGTGCATTGTATTCCGAATAAAAATATTGGTTCAAAGAGTAGACATAGTAAGCTTTCAAATGGTGTGCATTTAATAACAAAATAATTGAACATTAGTTCTTTATTTTCGCTTGTTTACAAGATTTGTGAGAACTCCGAAAACGACTGAAAAATGCAAATAATTAAATTACCTTTTTATTGAAACGCCACAAAGATACTGAAAAAAAATTCTAGGAACATTCAGGACCTCCCCAGATCCCATTTGAAAAAACAAGGGATAATAAACTATTTAAAATAAATAAAATTTCAATGATTTAATGGAAGAGGCCAAAATATTGGGAAAAATAACATTGGCCACTTTTTGCAATGTCGTCGACGGGCGAGAACGGGGTTTAAGGTACACATATTGATACCTACGGATATTCCCATTACAATGAACTTTAAATCATCGAAAAATGTTGATTTTTGACCGAGTTATGGAAGAATTTGTCCGCCGGTTTACAAGTCAATTTTATAGACCGTATAGACGGTAGCATTTATAGAGGTAGTGCAGCTGCGTAAGCGAGGGGACGTTTGGATGCGATTATCTCGAAAACTATTGCATTTTGGAAAAAAATGATAGGGACCATTTTTGTAGATAATTTAACGACCTTCACTTTTTACCTGAACAAAAATTTTCCAAATTGCATATTTCGGGAGATAATGGCGGGAAACCGTTTTTTGGGGGGTTTAGGGGCCATTTTGGACCCTTAGCCAAGGCGCAATCTTGAAGAACTTTTTCTCCCTTTGAAGTACCTGTCAAGACCTACAAATCAACCAAAAAAAATTATTGGACAAATATATTGATAGGTTTGCCCCTTCAGTTACTGGACTAAATCATAAGAAAGCCACTTGTCAACTTTCATTATAATATGTCGAACAATTGTCGAAATATTTGAAAAAATCAATTTTCATTTGGTAACTTCGAAGGGTTGTAACTTTTTTCGCATGCACATTTGTACTGGGGTAACTTGGGTTGGATCGAGTTATTTTCAGCCCCAGAATATGTGGTATGATTTATGACCTGCCTTTTTGTTACACCCTGTATTTTGATTATTTAAAAATATGGATAATTTTGGGAAAAAAGGAGTCCATCATCTTTTGTATAAATGATATAGTTTATTTTAAATAGTACATAGAGTATTGAAAGGCAATAATCGTTTTTCTCGGTATACGAGATTCTATGGAGAGAATATTGTCATACCCACTTATTCTCTTTTATATCATTCACAAAGACCTCGAATATAATTTCAGCGAGTGCAATCTACTCGTTGAAGTATCCTTTGCAAGTAATCAGAAGGGCGAGCACGAAGCGGCTTTAGTGCGACTTTACCAAAGAATTTCATGAGGTGTTTAATTACTTTTAAAATTTAAAGTTTTCTTTCAAGAAAGAAAATGTCAACGACCAACAATTATTTACCTCCTTTTTGTGTCAGAAATGAACTGTGTAGACCAGGCTCTTTGAAAAATAAAAGATTTTAAAACGGATCAATTGAAAAAGTTTAATTTGTTTAAATATTTATGTAAGGAAGGATTATTTTAGATATTTATGATATACCTAGCCATCCTAATGATACGATCATTATAGTTAGACTACAAAAAAAAACTATTAAAAGTCCGTTGACTTAAAATATTCTGTTCAAAATTAAGAAAAGTAGAATTTTTTTTGAAAAAAAGTCGAGTTCTCTACTGATTTTACATTAAAAAAAAAGGATTTCTTATAAATTTTTTTTATAAAAGTTTTTTATTTCACAAAAAATTGGTTGAGTATTTAATTTTTTGAAAATATACGAAATACTTCCCCAAAAATTACTCTCATATTTAAAATTAATCTATATTCTTCTTTGGGCCACAAATATTGCCCTTGGATCAAAATTTCAACCCAACCGCTTTCATAGATTCAGAAGATTTCATGTAGTTTAACTTTTACACGGGCAGGCCTATTTTATAATTTTTTTTCAAGGGATCTCACGGAGCAGCAGAGAATCTAATAAAGAGCATAAAAAGTGGAAACATAATTTTGTGATTATGCACTAATTTAAGCTTTTTTGCATAAAAAAAATTGACTATATATCACAGTTGTAATTTACTGTGTAATAGAGGAAAACGCGTTTCTTCTTTAATGGGAAAACCTTAATGAAATTATTTCCTAGGGCATTAAATATTCTCGTATAAAAATTTTAGGTAAAATATGTCTTTGGGGATGCTGCACTAAAAATATTTTAATGTTTCGTTTTTTTTATAATAAAGGAGACAAAAATGTTAAAAATTAAAACTGGGAGGATGAATGGATCATATTACATCCATACAATTTTTATTTTCAATAATGAAACAAAAACAACTCTGTCAAATAAAATGAACCTCAAACTTACGTTAAAAGTAAACCCGAGAGATTGATGTTGAAACTGAAATAGCGGAAGATCCGTATTATAGAGATCGATAGTTTTCGAAGTTTACCGTCACTTTTTACGACTCATAAAGTAAGTCTGATGCGAAAGAAGCGCATTTTATACGGTTATCTTGTTCGGCTATCGTCGCTTTTAAAAATATACTTGCAACATCTCTCGTATTAAAAAGAACTTACCCCATTTTTACGACTGTCGCACGATATTCCCCTAAAAATTAGTGTAACCTTTTAAACGTCCGTAAAAAAAAATAATATTCCCTTTTATACTACAGGTGGATATTAACCTCTTTTACGGACTCTTTAATGTAAAATATCTTCCGTCACAAATTACCTGCTAGCTGGCCATATAATACGTTTACTTTGTAGATACACCGTGTCCCAAATTCCCGACTTAATTACAATTTAACCGTTTTTCTATCTCTTACCGCATTCGAGATCTCAATGATACCCATCGAATTTGAAACATACTATACCGTGTGTATGATTAAGAGACGTAATCACCGTACACTAACTACCGACAAGTAAATTCACTTCGTCGATTTATGGGTTACCGAAAATTTCCTTACCCCTCCTATCGTCTGACGAGTTCTGGCTAGTTTAAATCGAGAAAATGTTGAGTACAGGGGTAGCACGCAATGCTAATGTGCTGCTGATCGAAATTTCGTAAATATAATGTTTGTTTTGTTTTCATTTTTGTGAGCAGATCATTGTTTTTGCGTGAGCATTAAAATATTTATACATATTTTTATTATAAAGTTGTATTTAGTATAAATATTATAGTGACTTATTTCATTGCAAAATGCCTGGAGTGGTATATTGTCCTGTTGATGATTGTCGCAGTAAACTGAAAGAGAGAGTTTTTTAGATGCGCAAACATTTTTTATTTTCTATATTATATTGCAGATGTGAAGCTTGGGAAAATGCTTTGGGTTTTAAAGGAAACCACCGATATGCCAATATAACGGTGGAACAATATTATAATAGGATAAAATTTTGCATTTTTGCTTAATACAAAATCTGAATTGTTTAAAAGTACAGTTAGTTCTACGACTACAAATAATACCTATATTCCTCTAAAAGTGTTTACGACTGATTATAGAAATATAAACAGTGTGAATGGGAATGCACTGGTATACGTTACTGGATACCTACTTAAAAAGTGTTTACTGCAGCATTCCTGTAACACTTGCTTAGAATTTAATAAGATAAATGATCTAGAAGGAGAATCTACCGTTTTTATGAAATATAAAGATTATAGTGTTTCATCCAACATTTGTAATATGGTTGTGCCTCCCAAAAATTTTGTGGAACTCGTTATAGAATTGGAAAACACATTTATAGATCAATTTAATAAAATAGCCCCTGAATATGGAGTCGGTATGAAGCTTAATAATGGCTTTAAGAATGTTAAATTGTGTCATCCTTGTACAAATTTCCCAGTTGATTATTTTTATTCATTGTATACAAGATTACGTATTTTTTATACACTGATATTTGCTAATCGTAACATTAAAACTGAAAAATTACAGAAACAACACCCCAAACTAAGTATACTTAAACATTTGTAATCATTACTTTGCCGTAAATCAGTAATACACGTATTTAACCAGACGACTGTCCCTCGTAACTGTTGTATTATGATAACAGACGTGAAAAGATGTACCAAAATTTTCAAACGTTCCGACGCAAGTGAATTTACTTGTCGGTAGTTAGTGTACGGTGTCGCAACTTAATATTTCAGAAGCTATTTATGGTATAGCCTATTTGACAATATTTCGTTGACTCGGCATCTGGCTTAATGAATTAATAATAATGTCTTAATATTCTTAATATTATACGAGGTTTGTCAAAAACTATGAATTTTACTCAAGACCAAATAGTTTTTGAGATACAGCGGACTACCCATCTTAATCAAACACCCGGTACAGTGTGATTATTATACCTACCAAAATAATGTAGATAATAGGAAACTGTAGTAAGTACCAACACCAACCATAATCACTTATGCTGTAGTAAACTGTACAATATCCACCGTTGGCAATATAAGTAGCTAAAGTTGCTGATACTGTTATGTTCAAGGTGAGCGAGAGCGTTCCCAGCATTATTTCGTGTTTTTCAAGTTCTGGGCTTAACCATTTGGTCGGTTGACATTTCCATTCGTTTGGTCGGTCTCTTTGACGTACGTAGTAGTACCACTGAAAAAAATAAATATGTTTTTAAAACATAACCAGCCATAACAGCCACAAGGTAACATCCAGACTGCTAGAAGAATGCCAGAAAGAACTAAATGAACTGGCAGACAACCTAACCTAACAAACAATCTTCGGAGAAGCCAATGTGCCACCTGAAGTAAATGGCACACATCCATTGGACCTATATCGTCTACTCGAAGGTACGGGGATAACTGGATGGGTGGACTAAATGTGGGAGTAGAGTACAATAAGCCAATAGGCTGCAGTGCTCCCGGCATCAGAATGGCTTCCAAAACACACAAAAATAGTATATTCTTCAACGTGTGCAGAATGATGGCTATTATTCACGCGGATGGGAGCGCAGCGAGTGAGTTTTGGAATCATCCAAGTGAATAATAGCCATTCTACACAAGTAAAATACTATACTTTCTCCACGACTGAAAAGAAAAAACTTTCAGTGTGGATCGAACCTCGATCGTCCGCGCCATAGTCAACCACCACTAGGCTATAATTCATTTTAGCGTGAATTCTGATAATAATAGAATGTGATTGGCTCACGAGAGTGAATTCTTTTTATTATTCACTGGTGTGAAGAATTTATATCATTATGCAGCTAAATATGTAAAAATAATTTGTGCGTGGAGAAAAAATATTCTTTTTATTAATTCATTATCTAATGTGAATAATAATATTTATGCAAACAAAATTAAACTACGATAAATTGGAAAAATAAAACCGCACTTTCATATTTTTACCATGAACAAACCATTCAATTAACTAACCCCGAAAATAGGTATCACTTAAATAAAGATTATCCCTTGAATAATACAGCCGACGGCAAAGGCGTCCAAATGCTGTACGTAGGGGAAAATACAGGATATGTGTTTATAGTACGAGAAAATTTGAATTTTTTTCCTTCCCAGAGGAAGCAAATTGTGTCACATGCGAATGTTTTTTGGTATAAAAACAGGTAAAAGACGTTAGACGGCGTAGGAGCCGGTATAGTAGAGCTAAAGCAAGGTATAGCCTTCCCGGTAAGTCTATCAAGGAATGTCACAGGTAAAAATGACGGCGATTCACCACTGTGGGGAAGAAACTAAAAGGCAGAAGAGAACATATCGCTCAATTGCCATCTTCACAGACAGCTAAGCAGCGCAAAAGGCACTCAACTCTGTAGAGGTCAATTCTAAGCTAGTATGTGATTGTGTGCGGGCCCCAAATATACTGGGTGAGCGTAGCAATGTTAAGGTAGCCTGGGTACCGGGGCACGAGGGTCATGAGGGCGGATGAGATGGCCAAACACAGCTCATCAATGCCATTCCTTGGGCCGGAACCATTCTGCGGCTTTGCAAAAACCATAACAAAGAAGTGGGTCGCCCAAAAATCTCTGAAACGATGGAGGAACTCACCAGGACAGAGGCAAGCGAAACAGTTCATATTAGAACACTCGCCTAAATGTACAGCAGATCTGATGGCCAAAGATAGGAAAACTGTCAAAGCTGTAGTGGATCTGTTAACGGGGCATTGTAAGCTCAATAGGCATTAGAAGCTGATAGGTTTGACAAACGAAGACATGTGCAGGTTTTGTCACCTATAAGAAGAAACGGCAGAACACAATCTTTGTAAATGCGGTAGCCTGGCAAATGTGCGGTTTTTGCATTAGGCGAAGAAAAGCCATTGACAGTGAGCTATATGAAAGGTACAGTCTCCACGCTAATAGACTTTTTAAAAAGAGTCAGGCTGGAGCTTAGAGGACCACAATCTGTAAAGGTCGTAGTGGAATAGGCTAAAAGCCAACTTATAAAATCTATCTATCTACACAGCTTGTTTAATTTAAACCCATCTTTGGTCCAGGAAAAATTTATTGACAAGTACAGTTACAAATAACTACCACTACAATTGAGGCACATATCCCACTGTTCCACCAACCGATGTATACCCTGCTTATAGAATTCTTGTGGTTGCTGCTGGAAGAATTATTTCACAGCGTTTTGTACTTCTGCGTCCGACTGAAAACGGTTACCTTTTAACGCCTTTTTTAGTGGCCCAGAGATGTGAAAATCGCACGGCGATAAATCGGGACTATAAGGTGGATGCTCTAATATCCTCCATTTCTTTCGTTGCAGATTTTCTTTCACTACGTTGGCAACATGAGGCCGAGCATTATCACATTTGGACGGATTGTTAACAACAAACGCCATTTCAAAGTCACAATAAAAACGAAATAAACAGATCAGTGTGACGTTTGCATACACTACTAATGTTGGAAAACGTCAGTTGAATGATTACAATTGTTTCCAAGGCTAACCTGACCAAAGATGGGTTTCAGTTGAACAAGCCTCGTATTTTGTGTCACCAAAGTACAGTACACAGTAATTTTAAGCGGTTCACCCTATATTTTATATTTTAAAATTCGCCTATTTTCTTGTGCTTGTAGGTGCCCTTTTGTGTGCCCGTGGATTGATTAGTGAATTATTTAAGCTATGCCGATAATCCACTTATCAAATACCTAGAGGAATTTTACTTATCTAATGTCAATAGTCTGTAGTTTGAGTTTTTTTTATCAAGGATAATGTTATCTACATAAACGTGCAGAGATTCCAATTAATTCACTGAAAAACAAACCTGAAATTACAATTATTTCAAATAACATTTTATATATTCCCCTTTGAAATCCACCCCCGAAAAAGCGCCTTAGTGGAAAATAAGCAAATAACGAAAGTGTTTCGTAGGCACAAATTTAAAAATATGAGCATTTTTTATTTCCCTTTTATGGGATCGCGAACATCATCCAATTGAGAAATGGTTTATGCACACAAAAAGAAAAAGAAGTGGCGAAAATTAGGGGATCCTCATTTCCCTCAGATTTTTCACTCGGACGAGTGAAATAAAAAAAATATATATGTATATATATATATACTGCCAATTGCTTTTTTTTCGTTTGCGTATAAACAAGTGTCGCTGGAAAACAAAGGTCCGTCGTAAAGTTTTAAGACCGTTTTTTTATAGCGACGTGTGTATATATGTAAAAAGGGAAATTTGGAAATAGATTCGAATCAAAGTAGCAAATTTTTGGACTTACGTGCAAGAACCCTCCAACTCCGAAATACATTGCATAGGAAATAACGCAAGAAGAAACGAAATAATACGTGAAATTCGTTAATCTCAAATTTTCTATGGATAAAGTATCCCATATTTTCGAATTTTCGCTTAAATTACGAGCGTATCCAAATTGATTTCTGAAATGTACGAATAAATTTATCCAATCACCTAAAAACAACAAAACAAATCAACTCTAAGAGTTCACCCATACCTCAAATGTGGTTAGAATCCAAATAAATGGTTCAATGAAACTCAAAGTCAAACCACAATATATTTAATGTCCGTTGGGACTCAAAACTTGCAACTAATTTCGGTATGATGATGCCTGATGATGGTAATTGTTACCGAAACTAGTTGCAAGTTTTGAGTCCCAACGGACATTAAATATATTGTGGTTCGACTTTGAGTTTCATTGAACCCTTTATTTAAAACAAATCAACTTAAAATCAAAATAAATAATATATTCTTACCATTGATAGATATTCCTACTAAAAACGTAGCAATTGTCGCTATACATTTCCCCACATTGGTAGGAATTTTATTCCACAATCTAGAAACGATTCTATCATGTTTTTCCATCCAAGTAACCGACATAGGATCGAGCAAAACATTTTTTTTCTGTTTACTTTTCCTACCCATCTCAACGACGACCTGTTCGCCACTCTTCTATCCGAATTCAAATTTATCGTTGGTGTTGTCATTGATTTATCTGAATCACAAGCATTGTTTTAATTATTTGATTATTTCATTTTATTATTTAAATTAATACATACATATAGGTACTCGAATGATTATCGATTGATGATAATGTAACAATCACCTTCGAACTTTACTGTGGACCCATCTGCAAAGTACGTTACTGATGGCAATTCGAAAGATTAGTAAAAAATTTACATTTGTGGAATCCTCTCTATCTCTATACTTGCCAGATCCTAACAGGAGATTGGAATAGTTCAGGGTGTCTATTCACTAACAGTGAGAGCTCCTACGAGAATAAACACCTATAAATAGCGCTTGCGAGCTCTCTCGAAACTGCAAAATTTGATATAGCCCGCATGCGCACTTTATAAGTGTGTACTCTCGTAGGAGCTCTCAACCCCAGGGGGTCTATTCACTAACAGTGAGAGCTCCTACGTGAATAATCACTTATAAAGTGCGCATGCGAGCTCTCTCGAAATTGCAAATTATGATATATAGCCCACATGCGCACTTTATAAGTGTGTACTCTCGTAGTAGCTCTCACTGTTAGTGAATAGACCCCCTGTAGACTTTGGGGATATTTTTTGTTAAAACTTTTAATCGTCCTAAATGTTTTATGTTAATTTTTAGCTGCTTCAAAATCCTTCAATTATCAAATTTCTTTGCTTAATTATAACAGTATTCTTCACATCTATCAAATTTCTTTTTTCTATTCCTAAATTTTGAAAATTCTTGAGATTACTGAAGGTGGTTGGTTGATTAAAATGAAATATTGTCACATATAGCCAAAATCTGATGACATTTTACCGGCTATAAAAATGGCGCGATTCCAAAAGACAATATCCTGAAAGAACTTGAAAAAATGGGTTAATAAGTAATGAACACATGAGAACTTAGATCACCCTGTATATTGAAAATATATAATTTTTCTTCATCTCAAATTAACAGCAATTAATTTGTATTATAGAGGGTGTCCCAGGAAATCATACTAAAAATTTTGGAGACTAAAAATAATGACATTACTTTGTGGCTTTCGTTATCGTGATCGAATGGGATTATGATTATCTTCTCACCCTGTATAATCATTACAAGACGAATTTTAGACTTAATCTCGTACATTGTAATAAACAAATACATTTGATTTTTAAATTCAACTTTAAATAGATACTGAATTGTATATTAATCTTCAGATATCTTTTTATCTCTAGTGTTTGGAAATAAATCATGAAATTAAGTTTCTATGTGGTGAATATCCAAGAAAGATAAGAAATTCAAATAAATAAAAAATTGATGTATTTTTTAAGCATTTTTTTCTAATATCTATAAATAAATTTAAATATTTTAAAAATATTTTCATGTATGCAACATCTAGTGACATCTCATTAATTGATATCCCAACTAAAACAATATGCATAGAAACCTACCAAAATACCTACTAGTTTCCTTTAAACTGTTGGTTGCTAGAATTTTGCGTAGATGGCACTAGAAGCTTCTTCTATTTCGTTGTGTTTTTGAACATTGACAAAAAAATATTGTGTAGCATAGCTAAAGAATTTTTTAAAAGTACAGGTTTTAAAAAACAAATAATAATACGGCTGTTATTTATTCTTTTAGGCAGTATTTTTATTAATTAAAGCCAGCTATTTCTGAAATAATTGGGGGGCGACATCTCGGAAATTTTAAAGTAACTAAGATGAACTCACTTCTTTAAATAATTTCCTGTGATAATGAATGAACAAACGAAAAATATAAATGAAGTAACTTAGTACATCTAACAACAGCTAGATGGTGGAACATATTGCAAATTGAAATCTCTTACATTCGCTTTCACGGCATGGTTTATTATACCGTACTGATAAAAATCTAAATTATACAGTTACAATATGTTGTTTAACGAACCAAAAGGTAACGCGAAACTCTGTGAAATCAAAAAGTATTGAAATCATTGGCTTGACGGGGTACCATGAAAATAAATCCAATCAAGCAGAAACTTTGGTATACCAAACGTAAGAAATAGTTCGAAAAGGTATGTGGAGACGACTATAAGAGGAGGGAGTAAGGAATTGGTGGAAAATTGTGGATGGAAGTGGACAAAGGCCGAGGCAGAAAGAATGAGGAAGAAAGTAAGGGAAGAGATAGGAAGGGGACTTGGGCATGATGTAGAGAAACTGTATGATGTGATACAGGGCTGCAGGAGAAAAGGAAAAAGGGGTAATAGGTGCAAGTGGAGGGCTAAATACTGATGGAATGAGGAAATAGAGAGTCTGTGGAGGGAGTAAGAAGGAACGAAGACGAATGTTGAAAGGAAAAGTAGGGATGGTGGGAAAAGGTGGATATAAGGAGAAGAAGAAGAAGGAACTGGAGCGCAGGGTGGAGAGGAAAAAAGAAGAAAGTGCGAAAAGTAACTGGGGGAGTTGGAAAACAACCCATGGGGGAAGGCGTATGAGATAGCGGTGAAAATTGTTTACAGGGTAGAAGGAGGTGTGGAGGGCAGAATTCGGGAAGCCCTGAATACTAGGGAGATAGGGAAAATGAGAGGGATAAGGCCGGTAGAGAAGTGGGAAGTAGAGGAGGGGGGAGAAAGGTTAAGGTAAGGAAAGCCACAGGGATAGATGGCATGAGAGAAGATATGGTGAAGAGGCTGATGGATGACAATGGGGAGGAAGAGGGAGGAAGAGTTCCCGCAAAAGTGGAAGGTGGCCAGGTCGATCTTTGTGAAGAAGACGGGTAGGGATGGGAAGCGGGGCCCATCAGCCTGCTGTGTGGTCTCGGTAAATTGATGGAGGGGATAATAAAGGTTAGGATTGAGGAGGAAGTTGATAGGAATGGGGGTTTTAGTGAAAACCAACATGGGTTTGTAGAAGGGAAGTATGAACACTAGGTGTATTTAATAGATTCTCCCGTATTTATAATCTGTTACATCCGAATATTCATCCTTCTAGCTAGTATTGTATATATACCTATATATATATAATAATATAATATATCGAGCAAGTTGTTGCTGTCAGTTGTCCGTACGGCGCAGTCAGGCCGTCAGTTAGCTGTCTGGTTTACATGTCTGTCGGGCGTGAGGCTGACATCATGATTATAGTTGATAGCCCGCAAAAATTCGATCTGCATTTTATCAACTACACGATTTGCATACACACGCACAGAATCGGTCTCTCTTGTACTATACAAAACAAAAACAAGAAAAGGAAGAAGAAGAAACGTTCATTTAATCAAAAACACTTGTAGTTGAATACGGGGGAGGTCAAAAAAGTAATCGCAAAACAAGATAATGAAGAAATTTTGTAGAAAGTAAACAGCTGTTTAAAAAACTAAATTAAATTTTGTTGTAACTGAACTAAATTAATTAGATGGTATTAAGTTGAATGCTATAAGCTTTTTTAATGGTTTTCACGAATTATCATAGGCAGGGTCGTGCGGTGATATTTTTCAGGGTGATGCATGCCTCTCAACTGCCGCCCCTTATTTTGAATATGTTAAAATAATAACAAATTATTTTCTGATGTTTGCGCTTGCACAAATCGGAAAAAGTTTTAAATCAAAAACAGACGCATACATATTTTTTTAGTTCTCTCTCCAAATTCCGCCCATGTTTCTCCCTCCTCATTGCTTCATAGTACCGCACGTCACTGCTCATAGGAGAGAGTACAAATTGAAATTAACGCTTATCCATATCATTATTGGTTGTTATCCATTTGATGCCTGGCAATTTTTTTGCCTAACTTGAAATTATTGCATTCAAACCTTTCTGTTTTAGTTCCATCTTGATTTTTTCCTTCTTTAAAATGGCAATGACTATTGTGTTTGAAACTGTCTATAAAAAGGTAGGAACTTTACTTCCTTCTAAGCAAAAATTATGTAATACATCTGACGTTATAGATAAACAATTTGCATATTCCTCGGTGGTCGAGTAGTAAGCAAACCAGACTCTCACGCGCTAGACCCGGGTTCGATTCCCCGTAAAAAAGTTTTTTTAATTGTTAATTTTATTTTTAAATAATTATTCTGCTAGATATTGATAACGACTACAGGTAGACATTTGAAATATTTAGCAGAATATTCATTATTATAGATAATGGTACGGTACCCTTCATGAGGGAGTCCGACTGGCAACATCTACTTATAACAGCATCGTATATTTAAAAAGTGAAACCGTAGCATTATACAAATTGGACATTCAAGAACTGTACGTTTACCACAAAAAAAATTGTGGAAACAAAATTGAATTGTTAAATTTTCAATTTGAAGTTATATTACAGTTTATAGAAATTTTTATTTTCTAGATTTTTTCTCAAGTAGGTCGTAGAAAAAATATGCTGTTCGACTCGTGTGGATTGTCCATATCGCACTTGAACGATTGAGCACTCCGCCTACGGCGTCGTGCTCGTGCGATATGGCCATCATATCTACACTAGTTGCACAAAATACTATTTCTATCAAAATATGCCCTTTTACATTTAAAAACAACCTGCCAAATGTCAAATCAATTTATCCATCCAATTTAAAGTTATCGAATTAAAACATTCAAGTTTTCAAAATTTCAACACCCTATATTTCGAAAAGTAAATGTGCTAGACCCCTTAATCCTCATATCATTTTGTCCAATTTTACGAGAGGAATCTACATGCAAACGTTGTAATTACCCTTAACGTTCGAGATGCTTATACCATTTTTTGCGCGATCGTATTGAAATAAATTCCGAATAAAAGAATTTAAATTTCTTCAAATGAACGAAATGTCAAAAGTTACATTTATACTTCTCGATCAGTTTAAAATATATTTTGCATTTATTACTTTTCGACGTCTGAACGGTAAGTAAATTACTTACCGACGTGTTAAACTTAGAAACCAGTAAACACAACCTACCGTCCTGACAACCGATGCTGTAAATAAACAAAAAAGATCAAACGCGCAAACAAAATTATTAAAAATAATAGTAAAAATTTATCCGAACAAATTCAAGTAGATCACCAGCACTGCGAATACCAGCTTTGCATAGAATTTTAATATAGCATCGGTGGTTCAGTGGTAGAATGCTCGCCTTCCACGCGGGCGGCCCGGGATCGATTCCCAGCCGAAGCATATGAATCGCTGCTTCGTAAACAAGAGAGAGACTCAGGAGAGAGCACACGCTCGCAAGGCACATAACAAAGCAACGTAACATAACGTAACGTAACGGTCATATATTTTGCATCGCGACCCCCGGTCGCTCAAACATAACCTGACGTAAAGAACTAAAGTTCTAAAAATTGTATACATCGGTCATATAAAACATTGTCTAATATTAACGTCTGAATTTTATACGTCAACATTTCCTAACAAGATAAAGAGCTAGTATGTATATATATTCGCAACGGCATCAGCATCAATCATTTTTCGTTATTAAAAGCGAAATATCATAAAACAAAACGTCGACCGAGAAAGCGAAACGACAACAAACTATAAAGTACGTTTGCCAAATTTAAATTTACAGTCATCCTCGGATAGTGTTGAGGAATTATACGCTCCGGCGGGTAAATGAGATGTGTCTAGAGAGGGCATATACATATACATGTCATCTAGACAGATATAAATAGGGAAGATGAACGGTTTCTTTTAGGCAGTCGCTTACATTCGCCGTTTCTCAAGCATTACAAGCGTGAGGGTGATTTTTCACCGTCCGAAAAAGACTTGGGTGGAAAGCCAAGACGTATGGCCTCATCACTCTCAAATTCTGTCAGAACGATCTTTCTGTCTTGAAGGTCCGCTCGGTCCTGCTGTCGTTATAAGGTAGATATAAAGAGTCTTTTTTTATTTTTTTCAAATTTATTCATTGGTCAAAACAAACTGTAGGTATTAAAAATAATTTTTAGTATTTAGTCGAAATAAAATACAGTATATTACATAACGTGTGCGAAAAGTGATATTTTTCATACGAGTGGGAAATAATGTAGCCGAGTGCGACAGTCACACGAGTGTGAAAAATCACTTTTGCTCGAGTAATGTACACTATTTTTCCTACGATCACGCGATATACTTTTACCGAATCAGGCATGTACAATCTTGCGTTTTTATGTAGATGTGAGAGGTTTTACATATGTGTATTTGTAATTACTTGATATAGTCTTGATTACTTACCTATGAAAGTGGCCCAGAAAATTGTGATTTTTATGCGATGAAAAAGAGCGCCTTCATAAAAAAGTTAGAATAAATATTGGTACACAAAATGTAACGAACATTTATTTTATTTAACAACTAACAACAATTGGAAACAACATCAGAAATAAAACTGTTTTTGTTACGTAAATATTGCGATTCAACTAATTATATATTTGAAACACTGTAAAAATTAGAAGTGAAATTATTATTATATGAACAAATCTACTTAGGAAATAGGCATCATAAATAAAATTCGTAAGATGAATAAGACAGACTTATGGAATTTTTACGGGAGAAAAAAGGACATGTATTTAGTTTCAGCGATTCTAAAAAGTCTTTCACCAGCCATACTTTTATTTAAATGTCAGTTATAACACTTTGACAATTCAAAGTGACAATATGATTAATAAGAAGCAATTTTCCGGTATTTTGCATCCTCAAGCAAAAAAAATGGTACTTAATCTGATAGATTATTTCGAGAATGGATGAAAAAGTGGAAATTCGTCAACCATCATTATTTTCTCCGGGTATATTTGTAATCTCACATTTTGGTAACCTCTGTGTCTTCTGATTTGATACATATTATGGTTAGTGACCTCTGAAATCGCACGATAAGAGCTCTTTTGACTATATCAATTTGCAGGAAAAAATAACAAAATACTTTGACATACACTCCTATTTTTAGTGTTTTTGGTTCTCCAGTAAGGTAGACAACTATTTATTTACAGTTCTGAATTATTTATTGTCCTATTCGTTTTATTTTATATGCAAAGGTAGTAAAATTACAATAATTCCCTTTATATTTCCGAGAGACATATAAGACGAGTCCAATACGAAAGCAGTTCCTCCGATAGAATCGTGGAATATAGCTGCAGCTGTAGGTATATTCCGTGATGAATGACCAGCACACATTGCAGTAGATGGAACGCAATATGTCCGTTGGAGAGAAGCAATAACCATTAGGTATCGGGAAAACTGCCCCATTTCGAATGACAGAAAGGGAGAATAAAGGAAAATTTATACCGAATAGCGTTCGGTATAAGTAAAACTTATAAAACCTATAATTTTTGGTTGGATTTCATGTCGTATCATGACACCTCGTCCAT
The DNA here is from genome assembly GCA_910591675.1 of Galerucella calmariensis. NCBI lineage: Eukaryota > Metazoa > Arthropoda > Insecta > Coleoptera > Chrysomelidae > Galerucella > Galerucella calmariensis. The sequence continues at coordinate 153,312 of CAJUYG010000089.1, read as the reverse complement.
TTTATTTACTGCGCTTTTACGTTACACTAAGAAAAAGCGTACAAATTTTATACAAAGTAATTCTAAAAATATTGTCGTGGGCGATTCATCAAGGTATGAAGACTAGGGAGTGCTGTATCTGTATCTGTAGAGTAGGGAGGGTGAGTGTAGGCTCACAGCACTTGAGCCACATGTGACCCTCCTAGGTCATCGTCCATCCTGTCCTTCCCAGGAAGGTGGACAGGTCACTAGAAGACATCTCCTTTATATCGGCAGGTGTAGGCCAAGACTCACCGAACACACACTCTGTTATTGACGATAACTCCAGACACTCGCATAAGACATGCCTGACAGTTTCATATTCCTGTTCACACATCCTCCATGGAGGTGTTTCCTTAGTTGACAGTGGCCAGTCAGAACTCCTACTGTTAAACGTAGGTTTTTCCTGGTCATCGCCAAATATTTCTTCGACGCCAGCTTCCCAGGGTCGCCCAGGGTGATCCTGGCAAGACTGCATCCTTTGATTCCATCTCATCTCTTAAGGGATTGAGCATGGGTGTAACGCTTGGCTAGTTCCGCAATTGTCGAAGTCGTTAGGCCGTAGGTGTCACTGGGTTCTAAACTTTTTAGTCCAGCCGCTTCCCTGGCTAAAGAATCGGCAATGCGATTAACTTTACTCCTGTCGTGCCCTTTAACCCACCTCAGGATAAAATTGTTATCTGCCGAGGCGTTAGCTAAATCTTGGTGGTACTCTAGTACTAGCCCCTGGGCTTTTGTCTACTATCAGTCCAGATTGTTATGCTTTTGCCAGAAATTCCTTTTCTGGTTAGTTCTTTTGTGCCAGTTCTCTTTGAACCACGCTGGTATTGTTTCCCATTCCCCACTTAATCCTTAGGCTTAGTGCTCTCGAGTAAACTCCACATCCTGAGCCCTCTTTCATTTTTGAGTCATCTGTATATATGCGTATTGCATTTGCAGCATCTTACTCTGTATTCTGTTTTTAGGGAGAACTTCTATGTTATGTATTTTAAATTAACTGTTTTCGAAGAATAAATATTTATTAGGATTTACTAAATTTGAAAATTTTACAGGAAACTATGATAATACTTGAAAATTAATGTAATTTCAAAAATTTATTCCTCTTATCTCTCAATAATTTTAAAATACTTAACTTTATTTAGCTTCTATTTCGGAAACGGGTGCTAAATATTAATTATTTTCGAGCCTAGCTAGCTCCTTTATTTAAATTATTCAAAACTTAATTTTTTTTAATATAAAACATGGGGTCAAACTAATAATTCTCCCTTCTGAATAATGTTGTTCATTTTACGTTCCTCATTTCGCGACACCATTCATCACTTGTGAAAGAGAGACGACGAAGTTAGGTCTTACAAATTATGATAATATATCTTTGTTCTGTGAGTGATGCGATAGAAAGATTGAGAGTGCCGGCAGTTGAGCGTTCGGGATAGTGACGGGGGTGGCGGATAAGGCTCCCGAGAAGATAAATCGTTAGGGTTAAGGGGCCAACGGACGTGGCGGCGGAAGAGCAGACAGCAGTCTCTTACCCCGGTGGCAGCGGCTATTACTCACTAGTCGACTCGGCGTGTCCCGCAGGGAGCTTCGAAAGTGCCTCTCTCTCTCCTCCTCGAGATAAGCGTTTTACATTTGTAACCTTTCAACTAAGACAAAAATACAATGAGATGGAATAAATAGCTCAAACAACAACGTTATTTACCATAATTAGTTTATAAATTACAAATTTCTATAAAAAATTGTATGTATGTAAGTGATTCTTCTTCCATGCCACAAAATCTGCACTCTTTTTCCTCCACTAATTTGAGCTTTTTCAGATGCCCATTCAGGCGACAATACCCCGTTAGGATTCCTGTTGAAAATTTTTAGCGCAGTTTTACTTTGACTTATGCATTCATTTGATCTCAACAGGTTGTAGTCACCCAGAAGAGTCTTTGATTGTATAAGCCCTACTAGATCTTTCCAATGGTCAGATCTTCTCTTTTTCTCGGCTTTACCTATTTCTTCCAATATTACATTGGGGCTGATTCCGCAAAAGGGTTCAAGCCCCCAGAAAGGTATTTCAGTCCCCCTCTTTGCTAGTTCATCTGCTATATTGCTCTCGCCTAGTTCATTGAGTTTGTGTAGGCATTCCCACACCATTTTGGAACTGATTACACAAGAGCTCAGTGCTTTAATGGCTGCTTGACTATCCGACATTATGATAATCCTTTATCTTCTGTATCCTTTATCAATATTGAACTGGGCGCACTTTCTTATGGTGTGGATTTCCGCTTGAAAGATACTTGGGATTTTTCCCAAGCTTTCAGTGTTTGGTTCCCAGCTCCTTCTATTGCTTTTGAGCCGTCCAAGTCTGGTAATGGTTACTCTACTCTATGTACAGTATGGCGCTCCATTCCACCTCTCTTTTTGTTTTAGTTTGTCCCAGTCCCTCATGCACCTTCAGATAATAGATTTAGTAGCCTTCAGTACGGGTTTAAGTTCAAATTGTTGACCCACAACGTTATTTTGATAGGACACTTCTAGCTTCTGCTCTTCTTCAAAAAAATTTTGAAAAAAAAATTATTTTTTCCAAATTCTAGTTCAAGTTGTGGTAAAAAGAACGTCGTCGAGACAATTAGGGCAATATAATCCGATAGAAAACATAACACGAGTGGAGGGTATAGAACAAAATATAATTTATATCTGCCACACAGTCCGTTAAGTCGACGCAAACAATAATGAAGCAGTAAAGTGTGTTATTTAGTAAATGTAGCGGGTGTAATCAATCAGCATGTCAGTGGGGAATGACGCCGCATAACTTCGCGCCACGCCACGACGAACATAGGCGTCGAACGATCGGAAATTGTTGTAGGAGTGTGGAAGTGTTTTTTACTAAAAAAGAATTGAGAACTGAGGTTGCTATTGATAATGACAGTGGCATTTTTGTTGAATCATCTCTTACTGAAGGCATCCCAAGTCTTCAATAGTCACACATTCGCAAACTGGAGTGTCCTGTAGCCCTGTAGGTATCCAGGTATATCTTGCGTTCAAGACAGTCAATAGCCAAAAGGAGATTTGCTCGTAGCGTCAAAGGAAGTCCAGCGAAGTAGTTGCCAAAATTAAGGTGGCCGTTGGCAGCTGGCAGCTTTTGGGGTCGCCGAGTGGGAATTGAAGGATTAGCGATGTATGTATGTATGTATTTATTTTGGGGTGACATTCACTGAGACCTAAAAGATCTATTGTGCCCCCTTACTTAGGTTAGATTAGGTTTCTTCTTCCATGCCACAAAATCTGCATTCTTCTTCCTCCACTATTTTGAGTTTTTTCAGGAGCCCATTCAAACGACAATGTCCCGTTAGGATCCCTGTTAAAACTCTTAGCGCAGTTTTACTTTGACTTATGCATTCATTTGATCTCAACACCCAGAAGAGTATTTGATTGTATAAGCCCTACTAGATCTTTCCAATGATCAGATCTTCTCTTTTTCTCGGCTTCACCTATTTCTTCCAATATTACATTGGGGCTGATTCCGCAAAAGGGTTGAGGCCCCCAGAAAGGTATATCAGTCCCCCTCTTTGCTAGTTCATCTGCTATTTCATTTCTTTCTATTCCAGTGTGTCCTGGAATCGATAGTAAGGTATTGTTCTCGCCTAGTTCATTGAGTTTGTCTAGGCATTCCCACACCATTTTGGAACTGATTACACAAGAGTGCTTTAATAGCTGCTTGACTATCCGACCTTATGTCTTCTCCTCCTCCTTTGTCCTCCTCCTTTGTCTTCTGTATCCTTTATCAATATTGAACTGGGCGCACTTTCTTATGGCGTGGATTTCCGCTTGAAAAACACTTGGGGTTTTTCCCAAGCTTTCAGAATGTTTGGTTCCTGGCCCGAACACACCTATCCCAGTTCCTTTTATTGCTTTTGAGCCGTCTGTGTACCATTGAATGGCATTCTTTCCAAGTCTGGTAATGGTATTTGGATCCCATTCCTTCTTGTAACGAATTTCTTTGAAAAGTTACACTTTTTCATCACACCGTCTTGTGGCATGTCCCAGGTTGTCTGATTTCTAAGAAGTGAGGAGGTGGTTTTTTTTTTAATGATTCCCTCTCTACTTAGTCTGTATTTTGTTCTTTCTGCAACGCTTTCCACCACCATATGTAGAGGCATGAGGTTGAGAATCACTTCCATGCCTGCCGTTGGGCATGTTCTCATTGCTCCTGTAACGCATATACAGGATCTAGGATTAGCGATAAAAAAATTTAGAATATATTCTGAATTTAATAATAATTTCTCCTTTTCTTGAATCTTCTACATAAATCTATTTAAGTATGATGGTTAGTTCCCGTGCGTATGAAACGCCGCTGATGAAAAACCGGCGCGGCGCGCGGGCGTCCCGACGGCCTGTCGTAAAATGAATAAGTGCACGTACATACATCAATGTCATGCCGAATATAGATATAAAATAACGATGAATGAACAGCTCTGTTGAATGCAGATAAACTTTCCTATTACACACATGTCGAATAATTTATCATGTTGCTTGACGTTCGTTCTCCTATCCCGACGTTAATGGCTCGGTGATAAAATATTGATTCCATAATTTTGTACTAAATAATTATTTATTTGACGGTACTATATATTTTATGCATATAACAATTATTAATATGATAGTTTGAGAGAAATTTGCAAGGCGTGTTCAAGTATTCGAATTCAAAGGCATCATCGGTAGGATCATTAAGAATTTGACTATTATCGAAATAGAATGGAGTGTGGAGTGAAAACGCTGCTGCACGTTCCTCTTTCGCCTCTCATTAATCTGGTCTCCTTTATTAAAAGAATCAAAGAAATATGGGCGGAGCCGTCTGGCATTTCATAGCGAGAGGCACGGGCGATTTCTAACGCGTTACGTTTAATCAAGTGCCCTGGCGAGCAATTGAATTAACGCGGTACGTGAGGGCGGAAACACAAAAATCTGTAACGCCAAAGTCGCAAATTTTTATACAGCGTTGTCTATTTTAAAAAATAAATGGAAAATTTCATTCACAATATATTTATTTATAATAGTTTTCGACAAACAAATGGCAATATCGCTGTGGCGATTTGGTCGCGCGATAAAATTTTTTCTTTTATATTTAAAATGAAAAATCTGCTCTAGTATCTAGGTACATAATTAACCAGTGTTAACCTTCTTTCTTCCGGTCCAAAATCTTCCAGAAAAAGTTTCTCTTTCTCTCAATTAGTTTATATTTCTTGTCAGATTTGCCGTTTGTTGTCTATTTTAAAAAATAAGTGGAAAATTTAATTTACAAGACATTTATTTATACTAGTTTTTGACAAGCAAATAACCAAATCGCTGTGGCGATTTGGTCGCGCGATAAAAACCTTTTTTTATATTTTAAATGAAAAAAAATTCTTGATAAATCTGCTCTAGTATCTAGGTACAATAATCTTCTTTCTTCCTGTTCAAAAACTTTTCAAAAACGTTTCCCTTTCTCTGAATTAGTTCATATTTCTCCTCAAATTAGTGTCATTTAATTTCCCGTGTATTTGTTTATAGGAAATAAACAATGAATAGATGATAATAAAGCCCAGCAACGTTGATTTCGACTTTTGTGACTAAAGTTATCCAGAATACTCTGGGCGGAAACTTGTAAGTCAAAGAGCCATTAGTCTTTCACTACAAATCAGCACTTTGTCGCTTCATCAGAAGTTTCGCTCGTTAATGCTCTTGAAAGCCCATTTCCTTTTGTGTTCGAGATCTTTTCGCTCCCTCTGCTCTTTTGTGCACAAATGGAGTGCCGCTCTCGCGCTACGGAGGAGGCAGAAGCGAAAAGTATGCGAAATAATTTAAAACATAATTTACGACTTATCAAAACAAAACTAAAAAGCGATAAAGAAGATGAATTACTCTACAAATAGTTGGAAAAACTAATTTAAATAAATGTTTCAAATGTAATCAAAAGTAAAAGTCTCCAAAGCCCTAATGGCTTGTTAACCTTATGAAAACGTAACCGACGGCTTAAGGGGGCATAATAAATCACTTATATCCATGAAAGTGACTATAATTTAACGTCGTATATAAGTGCAATGCTATACGCGATGTAAATAGCGTTAGGTTGGTGTGTTGAATGCAGATGAGTAGGTGTAAGGATGACGACAAACCCAGGATGTGGAGGTAAAAGGAGATGGAAAACGATGATGGTTTTCATTTTAGTACATGTGTAATCAAAAAATTGAAGAACGTGTCGCGGGACACACGGTAAGAACTTTAGTTCCTTTTAAGCAAAAATTATGTAATACATCTGACGTTATAGATAAACAATTTGCATATTCCTCGGTGGTCGAGTAGTAAGCAAACCAGACTCTCACGCGGTAGACCCGGGTTCGATTCCCCGTGAAGAAGGTTTTTTTTATTGTTAATTTTATTTTTAAATAATTATTATGTTTGATATTTATAACGACAACCGGTAGACGTTTGAAATATTTAGCAGAATATCCATTATTATAGATAATGGTACGGTACCCTTCATGAGGGAGTCCGACTGGCAACATCTATTTATAACAGCATCGTATATTTAAAAAGGGAAACCGTAGCATTATACAAATTGGACATTCAAGAACTGTACGTTTATCAAGAAAAAATTAGTGGAAACATAAAATTGAATTGTTAAATTTTTAATTTGAAGTTATATTACAGTTTATGGAATTTTCATTTTCTAGATTTTTTCTTAAGTGGGTCGTAGAAAAAATATGCTGCTCGACTCGTGTGGATTTTCATATCGCACTCAAACTTCGTCCTCGTGCGATATGGTCATCATATCCACACTGGTGGCACAAACTACTATTTCTATCAAAATATGCCCTTTTACATTTAAAAACAAGCTACCAAATGTCAAATCAATTTATCCATCCATTTTAAAGTTATCCAATTAAAGCATTCAAGTTTTCAAAATTTCAACACCCTGTATTTCGAAAAGTAAATGTGCTAGACCACTTAATCCTTATATCATTTTGTCCAATTTTACGAGAGGAATCTACATGCAAACGTTGTAATTACCCTTAACGTTCGAGATGCTTATACCATTTTTTGCGCGATCGTATTGAAATAAATTCCGAATAAAATAATTTAAATTTCTTGGAAATGAACGAAATGTCAAAAGTGACATTTATACTTCTCGATCAGTTCAAAATATAATATTTTGCATTTTGGTGAAGTTGTTTTTATGCTATTTATTACTTTTCGACGTCTGAACGGTAAGTAAATCATTTATCGACGTGTTAAACTTAGAAACCAGTAAACACAACCTTCCGTCCTGACAACCGATGCTGTAAATAAACAAAAAAGATTAATCGCGAAAAAAAAAATTATGGAAATAATAGTAAAAATTTATTCGAACAAATTCAAGTAGATCACCAAAATTGCGAATACCAGCTTTGCATAGAATTTTAATATAGCATCGGTGGTAAAGTGGTAAAATGCTCGCCTTCCACGTGGGAGGCCTGGGTTCGGTTCCCGGCCGAAGCATATGAATCGCTGCTTCATAAACGAGAGAGAGACTCAGGAGAGAGCACACGCACGCAAGCAAGGTACATAACGAAGCAACGTAACATAACGTAACGTAATGGTCAGATCTTTTGCTTCGCGACCCCTGGTCGCTCAAACATAACCTGACGTAAAGAGCTAAAGTTCCAATATCCAGTAGGTAGCATTAATTATAAAAATCTTATCATTAAGTTGATTGGCACAAAGTACATAATAAGTATTTTATTGTACTTGCTTCGGCAGTACATATACTAAAATTGGAACGATACAGAGAAGATTAGCATGGCCCCTGTGCAAGGATGACACGCAAAATCGTGAAGCGCCTCACCATTAAAAAGAAAAAAAAAGAAAAGAAAGAAAAAAGAAGGAAAAAAAAACTGGGAAAGTCAAAAAATATAAATAGAAAAAAAAAGAATTATAAGTTATATTACTACATATGTATTATATTGTATAATAGATCATGTATTGATAAAAAAATTGATCGGGATCCATACTTACTCTTCTTTAATAAAAAAAAATTAACTAAAACATATTCGGCTAATGGAGTCTCTCCCTGGTAATAAACAAACAAAAAAAAGTATTCTATTAACTGTAATTAATAATTACAATGTATACTGACAATCAACATTTTACGCCGAGAGACTAGCTCTGAGATTGAGGAGAGAGCGCCAGAGCCTACGCGCTTAAGGCACATTACGTAACAACGTAACGTAACGGTCAGACCAACCTAACATAAAGAACTAAAGTTCTAAAAAAAAGTTGTAGACTGACCAAATACTACGAGGGTTGATTCTAAATCTAGAGATCTACTTGTAGGTCTTTTATTGGCTACAACTGAAACATTTGCCAGGTTATTGCCTCCTCTTTATCTAATTGACAGAACTTTGCGTCATTTGTGAATACCATCAGCTTTAGCTGCATTTTGAGATTATAATGCCCAGTTAGCAGACTCACGGTAGCTTTAGCAGTATTTCTGTCCTGGTGAGTATTTTCATTCCATGGATCTGAGCGTAGGAGCACCGTAACCTTCCTTTCTGCCTCCACCAGCTGCCTCCTTGTCCACCATGCCACTGACCCTTAGGCATTGGTATAATAACACTTCACCATAGAGTCATTTTAGAGTTGGCTGGGCACCACTTCTTAACTAAATTTTCTTCTGCTATCTATGTAAAGTTCAAGATATTCCATATAATATCATAAAACTGACTTATATAGAGATAGAAAAGATGATTAAAACAAAAGGAAACAAGTTTTAAGGAGTTTCTTTTGAAAAGTATCCTGTACAAGTCGACTGAAACATGTTTTAGAAGTGAAGTCCCTGGCAAACGGTCTTTATTGGTGTTGCTCATGCACAAAACCCGTATAGTATAACATAACATAACACACCGGTGGAGATACCAATAAATATTCATTAAGTACAATTATAGCACCGTCGAGCGAACGGTTTATTGCTCCGAATATTTTATTGCTGCTTTACGAGTTTTATATCCTGTTTTAAAAGCACCGAGGATAATTTAGATATCAATTCGATTGCTTCCAACAATTTATACATTCTTCTCTAACTATTACTTTGAAAAAGTGATAAAAGAATTAATTTTACAGAAAAATAATATTTAAAAACGTCAAATTTATCAGTGTTGTACGTCTCTGTCTCATCTTTAGTATTATATCAATCTTGTTTGCGGTTCTACGGCGTTGGGGGCCGCCAATCCAGCAGCTCATCACAACATGTCTCTATCCTTCATACGATTTGATATATATCTAACGCTAAGCATCTATGAGTGATGTTACTTACTACAAACGTGACTTATTTTAATGTTTCATGACATGACTATCGGTCAAATCATAGATTGAATGAAATCGTATCGGAAAAGAGATTCATTTCTATATTGAGTATTTCTGGTGGCTCTAGTGATGAACAAAGAGAAAATTCTATCAAAACTGCAGTCACAATGGCTGTATTTTTGCTCGTCCAGCACCATTTTGTATTTTTTTTTTCAGTATCTTTGTGGCGTTTCAATAAAAAGTTTATTTATTCATTTGCATTTTTCAGTCGTTTTCGGAGTTGTCACAAATCTTGTAAACAAGCGAAAATAAAGAACTAATGTTTAATTATTTTGTTATCAAATGCACACCATTTGAAAGCTTACTATGTCTAATCTCTGAACCAATATTTTTATTCGGAATACAATGCACTCATTTTCCAGGGACCGGGAAAATTTGAAAGATTTGTGAGAACTCCGAAAACGACTGAAAAATGCAAATAAATAAATAAACTTTTTATTGAAACGCCTCAAAAATACTGAAAAAAAATTTCTAGGAACATTCAGGACCTCCCCAGACCCCATTTGAAAAAATAAGTGATAATAAACCATATAAAATAAATAAAATGTCAATGATTTAATGGAAGAGGCCAAAATATTGGGGAAAAATAACATTGGCCACTTTTTGCAATGTCCTCGACGGGCGAGAACGGGGTTTAAGTTACACATATTGATACCTACGGATATTCCCATTACAATGAACTTTAAATCATCGAAAAATATTAATTTTTGACCGAGTTATGGAAGAATTTGTCCGCCGGTTTACAAGTTAATTTTCTAGACGGTAGCATTTATAGAGGTAGTAAGCGTAAGCGAGGGGACGTTTGGAAGCGATTATCTCGAAAACTATTGCATTCTGGAAAAAAATGATAGGGACCATTTTTGTAGATAATTTAACGACCTTCACTTTTTACCTGAACAAAAATTTTCCAAATTGCATATTTCGGGAGATAATGGCGGGAAACCGTTTTTTGGGGGGCGTTAGGGGCCATTTTGGGCCCTTAGCTAAGGGGCAATCTTGGAGAACTTTTTCTCCCTTTGAATTACCTGTCAAGACCTACAAATCAAGGCAAAAAAAATTATTGGACAAATATATTGATATATAGGTTTGCCTAGTTTCAGGTCTTCAGTTACTGTACTATAACTGTGTTTGTGGAAAAAGTTGAAATTCAAGTTCTAAATCAAAAACAGAGGCATGAATAATTTTTATCTTCGCTCTCCTAATGCCGCCCTTTTGTATTTTGTGCACGGCCCTGTATACCTATCATCACTGTATATTTCTTCATCATCTTGAAGATTGCTATTCTTTGATAAAACTTTTGGTGTACCTACTGATTCAACATGTGTGACATTTGGTCGTATTTCTGCTAGTTCGTCCATCTGAAATTGTGGGAGTCTTCATCTAGACTGTTCTGGGAAACTACGTGCTTTAATTTCGAGTTTATAATTGTAATTATTAATAAAAATTTTACTAGGTTCCTTTTCACTAGCAATTATCTGTCTGTGTGTATTTTAGAAAAGATTAGCTAATCTGAAACTTTTACACGAAAACTGAAAAAAAGTTAAACTCTTTAGATACGTTCAATTATCCACCCACTTTACACAGGAGCTTCTCGAAAACTGTTAAATTACATCCTGGGAATGAGGTAAATATGTTTATATAACCGGGTTGGTAATAGTCTTCGCTTGCTGAATTTCAAATCTATGGAAGTTTCAACCATTACGGATAAAATATCTTTGCTAAACGTTATACCTTTCATATCCCTATTTGCAGTTTATTTAAATTAGATACGAATTTGATATTGGGATAGAGAATCTACCAAGATTTTACAGCTAAAACCTTCTGTCACCGTAAATTGATTGATTTTCTTGTTTTTCTTCTTCTTTTTATGTTGAAACAGTAGTTAGCATCGCTTCAATCAAAATATTTTGGTAGATAATTAAAACACCAAACAAATGACGTAGTAGTTGCGATTTGATAAAACTTCTCCCGTCTCCAAATGACTAATTATGATTGAATTTCGATCATTAATCACCCTTCCACATGTTGTATTCTACGAAACATTATTATTTGATTTGGCTCTAATGTGAGCCGTCTAACAGTATTTTCAAATATGAAGAAAAGATAATAAATGAGCTTCTTTCCAACAGTCACGAGTGATTGATCACGACGGATAAACACGGACGCCTTTGATCTGAAGTAGGAAACGGGAGAAAGAGAGACGGAGAAATGAAAACTGATCCATAGGCGGAGAAGGCGAAAAATTTCTTAAATTAACTTTACATAAAATTTGAGTAAATTGCTCTGAATCTACTAGGTAAATGTTGGGTTTTTAATTGGGGGAGAAATAACATAAAATTTGCAAGTACTTAACATGTGACATTTCCACAAGAACTGTCAAAAAAATATGCTGATCCGTATTATAAAAAAAAGGTTATTAACCTCGTGAAGACACGAGAGATATAGCTTAGTAAGGCTGGGATAATAACGAAAGAAGGCTCAGGATGAGGAGTTTACTCCAGAGCACCAATCCTAAGGATTAAGTGGGAAATGGTGAAAAATATCAGCGAAGGACAGGATGGACAATGACCTAGGAGGACAACTCCTCGGGAGGATGTACAATGGGTCACATGTGGCCTAAGTGCTTTGAGCCTACACTCACTCTTCCTACTCTACATATACAGAAGGCTGGGATAATAGTCCTTTTTTATAAGGATTCAGAAATAGTCAATAAAAATATTTGAAACAACTTAAGATCAGTTTAATATCAGTTTTTCTTTTCATAAAAAATTTATCATATTGAAAAACAAATTTTGAAAAATTCCGTCAACTGCCGCCCATGTTTGACTTGCAAGAGTGATGAATCGCAAAGGATCATCATTAATATATGTCACAGTCTGCGTATTGAAGCTGCCAGTCAATCACAACTCTCGTACTTCCTACTCTCGTCGAGTTTTGAACAGGACCGGTACGAGACAAATTCTGACAATAATTAAATTTATAAAAACCACAACTAGTTGAACAAAAAATTTTTTTATTATTATCTTAATTACACAAATGAAAATTCCAAGCACCAAAATCCAATAAAAATGCTGGTATTTATCGGTATAAATTATTTGAACTTTAGTTCTTTACGTCGGGTTATGTTTGAGCGACCGTTACGTTACGTTATGTTGCTTCATTATGTGCCTTGCTTGCTTGCGTGTGCTCTCTCCTGAGTCTCTCTCTCTCGTTTACGAAGCAGCGATTCATATGCTTCGGCCGGGAATTGAACCCGGGCCGCCCGCGTGGAAAGCGAGCATTCTACCACTGAACTACCGATGCTATATAAAAATTCTATGCAAAGCTGGTATTCGCAGTGCTGGTGATCCACTTGAATTTGTTCGGATAAATTTTTACTATTATTTCCATAATTTATTTTGCGCGATTGATCTTTTTTGTTTATTTACAGCATCGGTTGTCACGACGGTAGGTTGTGTTTACTGGTTTCTAAGTTTAACACGTCGGTAAGTGATTTACTTACCGTTCAGACGTCGAAAAGTAATTAATTGCATAAAAACAATTTCACCAAAATGCAAAATATATTTTAAACTGATCGAGAAGTATAAATGTCACTTTTGACATTTCCTTCATTTCGAAGAAATTTAAATTATTTTATTCGGAATTTATTTCAATACGATCGCGCAAAAAATGGTATAAGCATCTCGAACGTTAAGTAGATGGATAAATTGATTTGACATTTGGCAGGCTGTTTTTAATTGTAAAAGGGCATATTTTGATAGAAATAGTAGTTTGTGCAACTAGTGTGGATGTGATGGCCATATCTCACGAAGACGAAGTTTGAGAGCGATATGAAAATCCACACGAGTCGAGCAGCATATTTTTTCTACGACCCACTTAAGAAAAAATCTAGAAAATAAAAATTTCTATAAACTGTAATATAACTTCAAATTGAAAATTTAACAATTTTATGTTTCCACTAATTTTTTGTGGTAAACTTACAGTTTTGAATGTCCAATTTGTATAATGCTATGGTTTCCCTTTTTAAATATATGATGCTGTTGATGTTGCCATTCGGACTCCCTCATGAAGAGTACCGTACCATTTTCTATAATAATGAATATTATTCTGCTAAATATTTCAAACGTCTACCTGTTGTCGTTATTAATATCAAGCAGAATAATTATTTAAAAATAAAATTAACAATAAAAAAACTTCTTCACGGGGAATCGAACCCGGGTCTACCGCGTGAGAGTCTCGTTTGCTTACTACTCGACCACCGAGGAATATGGAAATTGTTTATCTATAACGTCAGATGTATTACATAATTTTTGTTTAGAAGGAACTAAAGTTCCTACCGTGTGTCCCGCGACACGTTCTACCTTGTATTTTTTAAGAAACCGACCCTGTGATCCAGATCTGTCCCGGTTAAGGTTTCGAGCTTACGGGAATATTTCAGTGGTCATCCTGTCGCTTCGCGTTACACGTACGCTTGATTGCCCTTGACAAGATGGATTAGTGTTAGTTCGTTGGGACTGCCAACGTTTATTTCGATTATGAATCGCGTCCATTAATAATAATCCAAAATAAGCTCTCGGCTAAATCGAATTTGCTGTTCGCCGTTTTCGAGAGGGGAATTTTTATTTTTGTATCTTGTCACTTTTCATAATATAAATTAGGTAAAGATTGCTTTATTTTTTAAACGTCCCGAATGGTTGTTTTCATACATGTATAACCTACAGATAAAGGACGTGTTTTCAAAAGTAGAAATTTTAAATCGTGTACAGGGTGCTGCAGATAAATTGTAAATTAAAAAGATTGTCTAAAAGGTAAAAATTGGTTCAGTAGTGGGACTTTTCCATCAAAATATTAACCTCCCTCTATTCGTAAATATACAGGTAGTCCCATTTTAAAAAATGTACCTACATTTACATTAACTTGCTGATAAATCACCCTGTAGAGATCTATATATTAACGAAGCTGTCACACTGGAAGCTCACCTTGTATATAAGATATTTTTTCTTAATGCACACTGTATAAATAAAAAATATTCCAAAACAGTATAAAGTCAAAGAATAGAATTCTAATTCCGGTTTGTGTTTTATCTTGATCCGATGTTTATTTACCGCCATTTTGTACATAAACTCCTCCATCGACGATGCATTACTCGTTCATTTTCCATTTTTAAATAAAAACTAAACATTACGAGAGAGACAGAGAGAGAGAGAGTTGATTGATCTTCGGTTTGAAAAGCGGCACCCTTTTTAAAAATGTTTTCCATTCTCCTAGATGCGGTGCATTCGGTTTTAAATGTAAAGCTGCGTAAAACGGGTTGCGGATGACACGCCGTCGTATATTTTATTAAGAGGCTCACCTGTCGCAGCTCGTTTGGTTGTTCCCAAGCAGAGCTCGTTCTCGTTCTCGTTTCTGAGCCCGAACAAACGAAACGAACGGATGTCGTGTCTGTCTCACGCGGTGACGGGTAATTATACGCTGACAGTGACATAGTGTGCGGCTTGCTGTTGCATTTTTAAAACTTCTAACTCACTTTTCCATGATAAACTGAGACAGGCAGCGGCCCGGGTGATGAATGAAATGATAAATGTTATGATTGTTTCGGGGAGGGAGTTTCGGTATAGGTATTTTAGCTTTAACAAACTTTTCCTGATTAAATTACAGTAAAACTTATTAATGGATGTACCATTACAAATATCTATTGAATACAATTGATTGATATCGTTTAAAAAAAGACGACAAAAGACCCAAGAGGAAATTAACTCCAAGCTCTGTCACTTTTCATTCAATTAAAAGGTTGTAGCTGCACCTACTAAGAGTTAGGCATGTTCCCCACCGAGAGGCCCATCCATCTCTCGGTAGGGACCACCCTACATTACGACCGATAGTAGCCTACACACGGGTGGACCCCGACAGAGAATAGGCCTGTCATTTACAACACCCAACTACTTGATAAGTAAAATTGTTGTTTTTGGAACTTTAGTTCTTTACGTCAGGTTATGTTTGAGCGACCGGGGGTCGCGACGCAAAAGATCTGACCGTTACGTTATGTTACGTTGCTTCGTTATGTGCCTTGCTTGCGTGCATGTGCTCTCTCCTGAGTCTCTCTCTCGTTTACGAAGCAGCGATTCATTCGAACCCGGGCCGCCAGCGTGGAAGGCGAGCATTCCACCACTGAACCACCGATGCTATATTAAAATTCTATGTAAAGCTGGTATTCGCAGTGATGGTGATCTACTTGAATTTGTTCGGATAAATTTTTACTATTATTTCCATAATTTTTTTTGCGCGATTGATCTTTTTTGTTTATTTACAGCATCGGTTGTCAGGACGGTAGGTTGTGTTTACCGGTTTCTAAGTTCAACACGTCGGTAAGTGATTTACTTACCGTTTAGACGTCGAAAAGTAATAAAAAATAAAACAATTTCACCGAAATGCAAAATATTATATTTTAAACTGATCGAGAAGTATAAATGTCACTTTTGACATTTCGTTCATTTCGAAGAAATTTAAATTATTTTATTCGGAATTTATTTCAATACGATCGCGCCAAAAATGGTATAAGCATCTCGAACGTTGAGGGTAATTACAACGTTTGCATTTTGTAGATTCCTCTCGTAAAATTGGACAAAATGATTTGAGGATTAATGGGTCTAGCACATTTACTTTTCGAAATACAGAGTGTTGAAATTTTGAAAACTTTAAAATGGATGGATAAATTGTTTTGACATTTGGCAGGTTGTTTTTAAATGTGAAAGGGCATATTTCGATAGAAATAGTGGTTTGTGCAACTAGTGTGGATGTGATGGCCATATCCCACGACGCCGTAGGCGGAGTGCTCAATCGTTCAAGTGCGATATGACAATCCACACGAGTCGAACAGCATATTTTTTCTACGATCCACTTAAGAAAAAGTCTAGAAAATAAAAATTTCTATAAACTCTAATATAACTTCAAAATGGAAATTTAACAATTCAATTTTATGTTTCCATTATTTTTTTGTGGTAAACGTACAGTTCTTGAATGTCCAATTTGTATAATGCTACGGTTTCCCTTTTTAAATATACGATGCTGTTATAAGTAGATGTTGCCAGTCGGACTCCCTCATGAAGGGTACCGTACCATTATCTATAATAATGAATATTCTGCTAAATATTTCAAACGTCTACCTGTTGTCGTTATTGATATCAAGCAGAATAATTATTTAAAAATAAAATTAACAATAAAAAAAAACTTCTTCACGGGGAATCGAACCCGGGTCTACCGCGTGAGAGTCTGGTTTGCTTACTACTCGACCACCGAGGAATATGCAAATTGTTTATCTATAACGTCAGATGCATTACATAATTTTTGCTTAAAAGAAACTAAAGTTCCTAACGTGTGTCCCGCGACACGTTTTACCTTTTTTCATATAAATATGACTTAACAGGTCATCTTTATAGCTAGCTCTCTTTTTGATAAAGGTGAATCACATCTAATATCCGTATGTTCCGGGCGCCCAGTATAATAACTTGGTCCGCTTTTACGTAAAATGTTTGTCTTCTTCTTCTTCTTATCTTTAAAAAATTTCAAAAACACTGGCCTAATGTTGGAATAGAAGAGCGGCCACACGGACAGACCCCGACTGAGAAGAACTGACAACCAAGATAAACTGGCAACTGTGGGTGGTGGCTTGTTGTCGCAGACTTAATGTTCATGTATTCATTATTTATTATTCAAATCGGAAAATATCTTTGTCACACTTCATTAGTACCCTTTGTATATTACGTGAATTTATAGACTTGCTTTTCGGAGCTACCCGGTGGACCAAAATATTTTAAATAAAAATCATCCTGGTATAATAATAATTGCTGCTGTGCTGTGATGTCGAGTCGAGCAGTCTTTTTCTTTTTTATTTTAGAAGCTGCGAAAGCAGCGAAACAGACATACATAAATAACATAATTAAGATCATCCGACGTATTAAAGCACCTACTTTGATGTGATCAAAGGTGCCGCGGCAGCCTACTATGACCCCTCGTCTCACGGTAGTTTGATGAAACACAACTGTCAGCTTTAATAAACTTTTGAGGCATATGCAACGTATCAATCTATGTTGGCGCTTTATTTTTCAACATGATTCCTTACATTTGTCAGACAACGTTGTGTTATTCTTTTTTTTGCTTTGTACAAATAAACGGTCATTAATTATGATTGCGGACATTTGGAACTCTCTTTAAAGACTGACAACCGGGTGGTCACACCGTTGACAGTTATTTTTATTATTACTAATGAACATCGTCATTTCTTTTCTTTTCATTTAATTTAGAGTAAATCAAAGAAGGAATCTCTTTTTTCCAAGTACCTATCTATCTTGTTTTGAAAATTTTATATTCACTCCCTTCCTGTAAGGAATTGAGTTTTGTATATACATATTCGTACTTTCCTCTTGATTCCTTTGGCACTACTCCTATTGAAGCAGTATTCACTACCTCAATTAGCTCTGGAGGAGTCCCAGAAATCGTAAAGTCGTCTTCACTTACCATTTAACTTTAGAGCAATTGAAGGACTATGCTTCCATCTTATAGAAAATAAAAGACCACTCAAATGCGGATATTTTGATACCAACTTATTCGTCCTAAAAAATAGAACATTTGATAACATTGCGCCAATGTTGTATAATTAACTCACAATTAATGATATTATTTGTAAAATCGCTTACGGAGATTGTATGAGTAAGACGGAGAGAAAATACGTAAACGTATTACTGTTACTGATTCCACCAAGTGAGGAGGTGAGAAATGAATAAATAAAACCAGACAGGGTTGAACACACCTAATTTTGTGAGTTAATTTTTATATGTTGTTTTTTCTTTGTAGTATTTTGTTGTGTAGTTGTTGGCATCGGTAATTCTTAAAAAAATAGGTTAGGGATGCGGAAAAGATTTTTTTATATGCTAGTTGTTAAATGTCTATTAACTGTTAATACAAAAATGCTTGTGAAATGTGTGTAGGTAATGAGCCCGACGTAAAGGGTGATACTAAAAGATAATGTATAATTCTTAGAGTATCCCCTCTTACGCGCTCCCCCTTCCCCCCACAGGCATCGCCTGACACACACAAGAAGTCTCATCATTTCCTACTAGTGATGGGCAGAATCGAATACTTTTGAGAATCGGATACGTAGTACTCGAATCATTTTAGGAATCGAATACTTATCCGAGGTTTTTTCAAAATTGATTAATATCAGTCAAATTTTGAACGATTTTCGGAAAAATAGTGTGTTCACCTCGTAGAAAAAGCTACATTCCTGCACTCTCTGCTGCTAAGTCAAGTCGCAAGACGTCCATATATATAGGAATGTTGGGCTTTTCCTACTCCGTAAACAATGAACTATTATTGTACAAAAATATTTAGGATTGATTGAACTTGATACTTTTGGCAGGAAATACAATTTTAAATGACTCGTATGTAAATTTTTCTAGCAATAAATTACTCCAATTCGATCTGGCACTGTTTAAATTTAAAATATTAACAAATCGTTATAATATTAAACACGAAAGATAAATGGTAAGACAGCTGTGTCATTAAATTTATGTCCTGTTATATATATTTAGTAAAACATACTTAATACGCATCCACTATCAAGATCCAGTCTACTTTAATATAATAAAATAAAGCCTCATAAATAGTTGGGTAGCTAAAATCCTATATCTGTTTGTTTTGTTGCGAAAACTATATTATTTGAAAATTTTGTATCATCATCGCCCCGACTAAAATTTATTTAGTAATAATAATAATCAAAGTAGTATATAGAGAGAAGAAGTAGCCCATAGTAGACATATTGATATTTTATTTAAAATGTGACAAGGAAATATCGCATGTAATTAGGTATCTACACACACAAGCGAAATGAATGTTGTTCCATCTGGGAAGTGACGTTGACAGAGCAGTTTACAATGCGCACCTTAACAACTGTCTCATTTACATATCCTCGGAGAAATCTTTTCGAAACAGCTACAGGCTTTTAATTTACACATCATTAATTACAGGCTCTCTGCAACACCGACCCACAACCTCCATGGGCGGGTACAGATTTTATTACAATCACCATTCACTCGCTGAAATATTGATAGAGGTTTCAAGAGATCATATATAGGGTGTCTCACGTTCGAAAAAGTCAGTAGTATAACCCGATTTTGAAAATCTTGTATTTTTCAAAGAAATACCATTACCAGACTTGAGAAGAATGCCAAGGATAGAAGGAACTGGGATAGGAGTGTTCGGGCCAGGAACCAAACACTCTGAAAGCTTGGGAAAAACCCAAGTATCTTTCAAGCGGAAATCAACGCCATAAGAAAGTGCGCCCAGTTCAATATTGATAAAGGATACAGAAGACAAAGGATTATCATAATGTCGGATAGTCAAGCAGCACTGAGGTCTTGTGTAATCAGTTCCAAAATGGTGAGGGAATGCCTAGACAAACTCAATGAATTAGGCGAGAACAATATAGTCACCTTACTATAGATTCCAGGACACACTGGAATAGAGGGATATGAAATAGCAGATGAACTAGCAAAGAGGGGGACTGAAATACCTTTCTGGGGGCCTGAACCCTTTTGCGGAATCAGCCCCAATGTAATAATAGGTAAGGGCGAGAAAAAGAGAAGATCTGACCATTGGAAGGATTTAGTAGGGCTTATACAATCAAAGACTCTTCTGGGTGACTACAACCTGTTGAGATCAAATTAATGCACAAGTCAAAGTAAAACTGCGCTAAGAGTTTTAACAGGGATTCTATCGGGACATTGTCGCCTGAATAGGCACCTTTTGTGGCATACATACATACAAGTGTTCAGGTGAATAATATTCCTTGATTTTGCAATTCAACCACGCGATATCGAATATTTAGTCACTTTTTTTGTCTTCCAGTTTTTTTTTATAGACAATTTTAGTTTCCTACGTGTTTTTTTGTAGTTTCCCAAACACATTTTCATTTCTTCACTCGGTTTCTTGTAGTAAACAAATTTTTTTTTATTTGTTTACATATTAATAACATCCGGTGAGTAAGAAGAAGAGAGAAAGAGAGAGAGAGAGAGAAGAAGTTTTCCACTTGTGGCTGTTGGCACATACTATTTATACATCATCACCTAAAATCTCACTGGGAGGATAACATCGGCCATAAATGTTTTTAATGTAACTCGTGAGATGATCATACTATTTCAAAATGTGTCGGTATCTTTGAAAAACCGTATAATTTATTACGGCGTTTTAAACTTGGAAAATAGACATATTTATACATGCCAAGAATAATTTAGTGGAGTCGGTAGGGCAGTTCGAAATTAGAAACGATAAGCCACACACCATAAATTTAAATAAATGAGTTGCATTACAAAAACACGAAGCTAACATATTGAGAAGGCGGGTATTAATGTGTTCCAGAGGCAAAAGTTATACGCGATGACAGCTGAGCTGAGACATACGTTAGGCCAGTCATCGTATCGTAAGCTACCTCACCTTACTTACTTCTCACTCACTTCTTCATTTTAAGTTTGAAGAACTTTTATCACTTTTCACCTATACAAACAAACTTCTTGCTTGAAGATATTTCTTTTGTCTGTTAAAATGGTTGTACTGCGAGTTATATTATAGGCTGGAAGATTGCACTAATAACGTAAGGAGATGGCTCAAAAATGAAAGAAGGCTCAGGATGTGGAGTTTACTCCAGAGCACTAAGCCTAAGGATTAAGTGGGGTATAGAAAACAATATCAGTGGTCTTGGTCTTGGTCTTGGGAAAAGGCAAGACCAAGACCGAGACCAAAACCATTCTTTGACTCGCAAGACCAAGACCAAGACAGAATGAACAAGAACAAGACTAATACCAAGACCGACTATGCAAGACCAAGACTAAATACGCAAGACTCAACCAAAAATTCTTTTTCACAGTAACTATAAGAGATAAAATATTTGTAACAGCGTCAACATATGCTTTTTTTGGAACAATATAAGTTGGCATGTCGAATTGTCTGTTTTCTTTACTAGATTTTAACGATATACATGAAAAAACAAAGAAATCACTGTTTAAAAGAAAAGGATCTACAAAAATGTTCGAAGAGTACATAATGTCTTATCAAAGATAGTAAATTTAGGTTTAAAAATGTTTGTTGCATAAAAATAAAAAGTTTACAAAATGTTTTGAAAGATGTTCGGTAAGAAATTATGGCAAGACCAAGACCAAACAAAATACAGCAAGACCAAGACCGAGACCAGACAGATTTGAGCAAGACCAAGCCAAGACTAAATAAGCAAGACTGTTCGAGTCCTTGGTCTTGGTCTTGCTTTGCTTATCACTACTAGTACTAGAGTGCCACCAAGATTTAGCTAACGCCTCGGCAGATAACAATATTATCCTGAGGTGGGTTAAAGGGAAAGACAGGAGTAAAAGTATTCTTTAGCCAGGGAAGCGGCTGGACTAAACATTTTAGGACCCAGTGACACCTACGGCCTAACAACTTCGACAATTGCGGAACTAGCCAAACGTTACAGCCATGATTAATCTCTTAAGACGGCTTAAGAGATGGGATGGGATGGGATCAAAGGATGCAGTCTTGCTAGGATCACCCTGGGTGACCCTGGGAAGCTGTACAGTACAGTAGGAATTCTGACTGGCCACTGTCAACTAAGGAAACACCTCCATACTATGGGGCTAGTGGACACACCTCTATGCAGGATGTGTGAACAGGAAGATGAAACTGTCAGGCATGTCTTATGCGAGTGTCCGTAGTTATCGTCAATAAGAGAGTGTGTGTTCAGTGAGTCTTGGCCTACACCTGCCGATATAAAGGAGATGCCTCCTAGTGACCTGTCCACCTTCCTGGGAAGGACAGGATGGACGATGACCTAGAAGGACAACTCCTCGGGAGGATGTACAATGGGTCACATGTGGCCTGAGACTCACCCTCCCTATACCCTACAGATACAGACAGAACGTAAAGAGAAAAAAAAAGAGATTTAATAGAGGAGAGATTTAAAGAGGAGGAAAAACAAGAACAACAAAGAGAACAGGATTAATCTATGAACAATGCGAACTATCCTCAATTCAGCATTCCAATTCAAGCGTTCATTAGCCTATGCCAATACAAATTAATGGACCCATTCTCAAATGTTAACTTGTAATTTCCACTTCCTGGCCTATAACGATGTTCCAAAGTCGAGAGTTATGTGTGATGACAGCTGAGACATAGATGTCACATCGTAAAAACGGAATCCACTCTGAACCGTAAACAAATATTTCAAAAACGTGGATCCCAAGGACTACTCAATTACAGGAAAGATAATTTAGACCCCTATAAAGTGCCCTAAATTATGGCTTCTTTCAAATTTTGTACACCTTTAATTAGTTTAGAACGGAATTACCATCTCGACGGTTTTATATACAAACCAGTGGTGTATCTAAAATATATTTAAATGGGAAATTTAAAAAAAAAAACATTTATATATCGAGTATCATATAAGTCATACCGGGAGTCGCAGGAGTGTCATCGCCTCCCAGCAGGTATACTTTCTTGTCGTGCCTTTGTGACATATCTGTGTGGCCAGTCGGCGAGCATAGACACGATTCCCTACCCGCTATGGTATCTGTTTCTTACCATATGATATATGTATTACTTTGTATTCTACTTTAATATCTTCTTTTTCTTGTTTTGCCGGAGAATTATTACAAAAGAAGGCGGTTGGCTGGTATTATTTATGAGTATATTTACATGGAAATGCACGAAGAGAATATATTTCTATACAGAAAAGTATTATTTTTTATTAATTACACTTTCCCCGTATCAAACAGTGATTTGTCTATTAAAACGAATCACATTTTAAAATTAATTTAATCTCTAAGGGGCCCGCCGCGACTGACAACTGAATTAATGTTACTAAATATTTAACTCGTAAATTCGTTTGAAGACATAGAGAGTGGCGTATTTAACAATGTTAAATTGACAGCTACAAAAAATTTATTATAATTCATTAACAAGTATTGCCGTACACCCTGTGGAGCGAAAGCATTAGTTACTGTTGAGTTGTTCACACCTGGATGCAAACAGCCTTTTTTACAACGGTCGGAGTCTTGCATGAATTATTCTTTTATTAGGCCGGAATATTCTAAAGACAAGACAACTTTTTATATATGTGTGTCATGCGTCATACTTTTGGAGACTTGAGCTTCTTTCTTGAAGTTGCCTGACTTATGTTCACTATATCGTGGCCACTGTTTCTCAAGAAACCGAAAAAGTTACAATTTTTTTTTTCATACACGTAATGAATTACTGGCCTATTGTTTATGGACAAGTTTAAATAATGTTTCATCATATTCGAGCTTATTTATTATGTAAAGGAAAATGAAGAGATATGCATAGCCTCATAAATTTTTCAAATTGATATATAAAATATGTGGGTTATTCATTTAACTACCTGTAGTTTATATACATACATAGGTATAAAGTGGAAGTATTTGCATTTTGATGAGATGATTTTATATATCAAGATTTTTATTATGGCTCGGGCAGCTTCTTGAAAAATTTAAAATAGTTTATAAAATAGCATAATATTCATAAATGGCAGCATTAAAGTTTAATCAAGAGATTATTAATAATAGTCTTTAAACGTATTTACATTAAATCTAATAACATATAAAAG